>JAODAL010077128.1:0-13379 GCA_025379985.1 Phyllomedusa bahiana | reverse complement strand
CAAATGAACCCGGGTTAAACAAGTTTGGGTTTTAACCCCCTTGGATATAAATTTCGCTCCAAAAAGGGGGCCCAAAGGAAAAAATTTAAACTTTTTTGTGCCTTTTAAAAAAAACCTCTGTTTTTTACTAAAAGAAAAGGGCCCTTAAATTAACTTCGGATATGAATTATGTTACAAAAATTTCTTCTGTGGGGTAAAAAAAGAAGTTTTTTTTTACTGAGTGAATGCAAAAAAAAATCCTTATTTAAACCCCTTGGGATGTAAATTGCGCCAAAAAAATTGAGCCACAAAAAAAACTGCTATTTTTTGTAAGGTGTTACAATGGCGGTTTTTTACGAAAACCACAACAAAGATAAAATTGTAATTAATCTTTCGTGTGAATTGGGGTTTACGGGGAAAAAAAGTATATTTTTTTGGCGGTGAAAATGCTTTTTTTGGGAGTCACCCGCTGAAAAAAAAAAGCTTAATTAACCCCTGGATGAAAATTTTAAAAAAAAGAATTGACCCACCACAAACTACTAGCTTTGTAGCGTGTTACAAGGGCCGTTTTTTTTTTAACTAAACAAAAAGAGAAAAAATTTTAAATTTAAACCCTTTTGTTTTGTAAAATTGGGCTACAGGAAAATTATATTTTTTTTGGCCCGGTTTGAAAAAAACGGTTTTTGGATTTCACCCCCCGCTGAAAAAAAACCCTTTTAAATTTAACCCCCCGGAAATGAAAAATTGCGCCAAAAAAATTGAGCCACCAAAAAACTATTTGCTTTGTAGGGGTTGTTACAATCCGTGTTTTTTTCCCCCAACAACAAGAGAAAAAATTTGAAATTAAACCCTTTTGCTTGGGGAATTAGGCTACGGGAAAAAATTTAAATTTTTTTTTTGGCCCGGTTTGAAAAAGACGGTTTTTGGAGTCCCCCACAGCGGGAAAAAAAAGCTTTTTTAAACCCCGGGATGAAAAATTGGGCCCAAAAAGAATTAAAGCCACCACAAACTACTAGCTTTTTCGTGTTCCCAATCCCGTTTTTTTTTTACGCTACCCCAACAAGAGAAAAAATTTGGGAATTTAAAAAACCTTTTTTTTTGCTTGTAAATTTTTTCCCAGGAAAATTATATTTTTGGGGGGTAAAAAAAGAGGTTTTTTGGGAAATCTCCACAGCTGAAAAAAAAAGTTTAAATTTAAACCCCGGGGAGTAAATTGCGCCAAAAAATTGAGCCCCAAAAAATTGAAGTGGTATTTTTTTTTGAAAAAACGCTGTTTTTTTAAATAAATACAAAGGAATGGTTTAGATCCCCTTGGATATTCAATGTGGGGTGAGCAGATAGGAAAAAATTTGTTATCCCACCCTGCAGGGGGACGCACACGGGATTTCGATCCAATCCCCAAAAAATCAAAATAAAATTTTTTAAGGGAAAAGCCGTCTTGAGACAAGCTGAGACACCCCAAAAAAAATTCGTTATAAAAATCAGTTCTTCAGTAAGAGTTCACCGCGGCAGCCCCTTTTCCCTTTGAATCAGTACAGTGAAGGAGTGTAGTTTTCCCAGCGTCGCCCCCGGGAAATTTAAAGTGGGGTTGGGACGTCACAGAATCCCCCCGGGGCCCTCTGATTGGCTTCATCTCTGAAACATGTCATGGGAAAATGCCCTTCTTCCCCCCAGAGTTTTTTTTTGGCCCATGTAACCCCAAAGGTCTCCCCAGCCATTTTATCAATGAAAAGCACATTTTGTTCACCCAAAAGCCCCCCAAAAAATTCGACTTCTTTCGAACCAAAATTTTCCTGAAATTCTAAAGGGAATTCCACTTCTTTAAGAATCAATTCCCCCATCTCTAATTAGGAAACCCCTGCCCGGGCAAAACTCCCCTATTGGCCCCCGGGAATCCATTTTAATTTACCCCTGCCCCCAAAAACCCGCAAAAATGCCCTTAGGCCCTTAAAATAAAAATTTGCAATAAAAAAATTTACTATTTTAAAAAATTTTTTTTCCAATTGCGTGTACCGGTATTTGCCTTTTACTGCTGGCACTTTGTGACGTTGTTCCACCTTGCATTGAATTGAAAAAAAGACGCAAATTGTCTACAATAGGTAAAGAGGCAAATTCCTGCTTCTACTGAAAAATAAAGGGGTTGAAGGAAATTGCTGTTTTTGTTTTGGGAACATGGATCAAGGGGTACCCCAGTAAGCTGTTCATTTTGGGCCTTAAAGCTGTAAAATGATTTTTTTGTTAATTAGCCTTTTTACTATTGGTTTCTTTTACGCGGCATGATCCCCAAAAGCCCCCAGATGCCCAATAGAGCCCAAAAAAAAAGTCCCGGGAAAAGAAAAAAGTATTTGAACCATTATTTTTAGTGAATGGCATTGATACCCCTGTTTTTTACTGAAGCCTGCCCCCAAAAAAGCCCACAGATCCCCTTTGGACCCTCAAATCAAAGTAAAGGAAAAAAAAAGAATTTTTTGAACCTCTATTTTTTGTGAACGGGAATTGAATCCCTGTTCTTTCACCAGCTGACCCAAAAAACCCGCAAAGATGCCCTTATAAAAATTTAAAGCAAAAAAAATTTGCAATAAAAATTGCTATTTTAAAAAATTTTTTTTTCAATGCTGCTGCTACAGCACTTGCTATTCTTGCGTCACTTTGTAAAGTTGTTCCCCCCATGACTTAAAAGGGTGAAAAGAAGCCAGTTTCCCCCATTGGTTAACGGGCCTGTCTAAATTTCCTGCATTCTACTGTAAAAGGGGGTTAAAGAAATTGCTGATCAAGGAGGGGTGATGTGTAAACGTGGATCCGGAGGTTCAGCGGGCAGAGGGGGAATAGGTGGTTGGTAGACCCGGGGCTGCCTTCTTTTTATTAAGACGAGGTTCAGCTGGCAGGGTCGGACTTGAGTGGGTGCGGTGAGAGCCGGGCTGCCGTCGTCATCTTTTTTAACGGGGGAAAATGCCCTTTGATCACAATGTGACAGTCAGCCGAAGCAGGGCGGTGCCGGAAGCGTGAGAAAGACCCAAACCCTTTCCCTTTGAAGAACCCAAGACCTGGGGTTTGGGCGCTTGAAAAATTTCTGCCTCTACAAGAGCGCTTGCCCCTCCGAATGAATGCGGACGAAGTGAGCTTTACTTGACAACACTGGTTGACACTCCAGATCCACCCAGGTGCCCTTTTTTGGTTCCCTTTTTTTCTCTTTTTATGGAAAATGTGGAGGAAAACTGTCTTTGTCTTGGGGGGGCGAATGTGCTCCACACAAACATTGATACTTGGCAAGGGGGTTTTACCATTTATTGCTTATTCACAAATTCACACAGCTGCCTTTAAACATTGTAGACCTGGGGGGTAGTCATTATGATTTAGGTGGCAGGGCCTTTTTTGTGGTTCCCATCCCCTTTAAAGTGCATAATGTCGACCTTTTTTGTAATGCGCAATATTTTGAAAAAGGAAAGGGGGGCCACAGACCGGGGTACTCCCCTATTTGCACCCCAGCACCCCATTCACATTCCCTGACCCCAAAAACCCAGAAATGCCCTTATGGATACAGAGAGTAAAATTAGCAGAAAGAAATGAGTATTTGAAACAAGTGCCAGTTAAAAAACACATTTTTACAATAGGATCTGGATTATAGCTGTTTGTTTACAGCACTCGGACCACAAAAATTGCACAAATGACCCTCGACACTTTTAAAAATTTGTAAAGGAGAAATGGCTGTTGAAAAACTTTTTTTGCAATAGGAGGGATTATAGCTTTTTTGTTACAGCATAGGACCCCAAAAAAATTTTACGAATGAACTCTTTGGGAACTTGTAAAAAATTTAAAGAAAAATGGCTGTTGGAGACAACCCAAATTTTTTTAAAAGGAAACGGATTTAGCTGTTTTTTTTACTGACCCTGACCCCAAAACCATTGACATGTTAGCATTTTCTGAAGAAATGAGTAATTTGAATAATGTTTTTGCAAGAAAACCTGTACAATTGTTGTCTTTTACAATCTCCTAACCCCCAAACCAGACAAATGACCTTTGGGACACTCTGAATACAATTTGCAGTATGAAAGGAGCATTTATAAAAAAAAAAATTCTAGAGAAACTTTTCTTTGGGAAGAGGAATGTGAAGTAGAACGACTACTAATTGGTGACCTCGGTAACCGGGGCAACAACATCATTAGAGATCCACGCCTAATTCAACTTAAAAGTCAAATGATCCCTTTTTCTGGGGGAAAGCGGAACCGTTTGTCTGTTATCACTCCCCCAGCTGTGCTGACGGTCCGTCAGAATGACGCGGGTGTGGGCAGGATAAACCTCTAGGGGGGGTGGCAGCAACTCGGCCATTCATCCTTTTTTTCCCCCAAAAGGTCGTTTGGGTCCGGAAACTCCAAAAACATCGGGGTTGAGACAAAAAATAGCATGGACTAATCTTAAGCTGGTCTTGTGTGTTGAATTGTGCACTGCTTACGGCGTTGATGGGGTGGAAAATAAGGATTGCCAGGATCACCCTTTTAACTTCTCCCCAAAATGCCTGTGCTACGGCTATTTGGCACTGCTGTCTATTTGCTGACGTTGTTCCACCAGACATTACTGAAGCAGACGCAAAGTTTCTCCAGTTGATCAATTAGCACAGTCTCAAATTTCCCTGCTTCTACTGTAAATTTTGGAATGGTGGAAGGTAAGTGCGACTTTCGCTTTGAAACGGGGATCAAGGGGGGGGCCACCCATAACTTTGTTCATTTTGAGGGCCTTATGCGTGGATATGTTGGGGAAATGGAGCACCAAGCATCATGTGAGTGGAGCCCTGATTCCCCAAACCTCAGGCGGGGGACTAAAAAAATCTTCCTATTTCCACCGCCCCTCTAATCCGCCAACCCCTTCCCCAAAGGGAGGGACTTGGGACCCTCGGTGTCCAGCCTTTCCCCCTCCCCCCTCCTTGCTTCCTCCTCCTCAGCTTCAACCAGCCATGCTTACCCAGATGATGTCCCCGAGAGCTGAGGCGCCGCCTGGCACCCCGCCCTGGGCCCCGAACCCCACCCAACGAAGGACCTAAAAAGTTTGAAAGTTGGGCCCTTTTTGATCTGACGGAGACAAAGGTCTGTGTCCTCTTCTCCGGATCCCCCGCATCATCAGCACCAAACTTGTGCACATCATACAGGTAGAATGAATACAACCTATCGAGTGTGAACCATTGTAGGTGAGGGAACCCGACACCCGAGGGCAGTAATTAAAAGGGCTCAATTTTTTGGCAGTCCCCCATATTGGCAATTCCAAAAAATGCTGAAAAATTAGGACTGCAACAACGAGCATTAGGATACTGCTCAGACCTAACCGTCCCTCTTTTTTGTACCTCCGTGACTGGCAGGGTACCCTGCATACTCAATCACATTATATCTTTCTGCAGGTTTGTGCCCTCCCCTTTCTACAGCATCTTCCATACCTGGGCGGCATCTTTTGTTAAAGCAGATGGATTTTTCAACTTTAAATTTAGGAAAAAAAAACCTTCTTTTTACTGAGCAGGTCAGACATGGGCTCTATTTTTGAGTCCAAATTTTTGAGCCAAAAAATCCCTTACGGCTGTGAAAGGGCGGGCGCCCCAAACCCCTTCCCCAAATGGCAGAGAAACCAACCACCTGAGTATCTGATCATATGAGCAACTTTGGAGAAATTCCTTAAGGAGGTGAAAAAACAACATACTTTCATACGGGTTTTAAAAATGGTGATGAGTGTTTGTTTTGCAATCGTTTTGGTTAGATAGCCGATTTCGGCAATTATCAGGCCGTTATACGTTGCCGATAGCCCGATAATGGGCAAATACCTTTAAAAGGGCCTATGGGGAGGAAAAAACCACCTTAATTCGGAACCCAAACAAGGGAGGAAAAGCGGGAAAATTAAAAAATCTAAAACAGTAACCTGGAAATGTGTTTCCCTCTTAGGAAAGACAATTAGGTTATAAAAGTCACAAAAAACCCAAATTTAAAATTTGGCTAAAAAAATTTTAATTATGTTTATTTTGGCTAACTAAAAACATGGGGGACCCCAATGCCACAGGAGGAAAAAGGGGGGTTCCCCAGCAGTTTTGGGGGGCCCTTTTTTTTTTTTCCCCCAAAAAAAACAAGACACCGCTTTTGGGAAAGGGGCACAGGGGAAAATTTTGCCGGGAGCCCCTATCATTTTTTGCACCGGGGGACCAACAACGGGCATTATGGGGTTTTGTGGTGGCGGGAAAGAAGTCCAAAGGGACAGTGAGGGAAATAAAAACTTTTTAAAAGTGAAATCGTTTTAATGTGGCGGTTTTTTCACCACTGACAACAGGGCATTTTTTCTTTAAAATTATGTTTAAAACAATTTGCTTTTACAACTGAGCTCTTTTCGGCAAACAGATCACGGGTCTGCAATAAAGTTTTTTAAATTTTTATATAGTTTTAAAATGGGGGAAATTTCGCCCCCAATGACAACAGGGGGCTTTTTACTAGGAAATATGTAAAAACACAATTTCTACAAGGAGCTTTTTTGCGGCAAACGGGATAAAGGACACAATAGAACTATTTAAAAGTTATGGGGATAAGTTTTTCCGTTTTTTTGGGAACACTGACATGCAGTGAGTGAATTTAAAAACTGCGGGTCTGCGGGGAAAAAAAAGTGGTAAAAAAAAAATTGGGTTTTTTTAAATTAAAGGGTCCGGCCCCACTGGCTCCACAATATCCCCCCCCCTTTTTCCTAACCGCCCTTCCTCCTAAAGCCCCCCCTTCCCCCCGGGTTTGCCCCACCCCACTAGTTTTTTTTAAAAAAAAACTTTCTCTAACTAAATAAAAAAGTGAAATTCTATAAACTAAATATTCTAACTTTCGCTAGGGGTTTTGTTTTATGTAAAAAAAGGAGACTGTCTCTCTGAGCTGTTAGAACAGCTATTTTTTCGGGCACCGGACGTCCTGCTGTAATTACATGGGCCCAAAGAATGAGCTAAACGGGGGAAAAGCTTTTGCATAGAAAAAGGGGTCTTGTTTTTTTTGCAGCCAATGAGACCATACACTCCCCAGTGGTGGTTTTAAAACCCTCCTTCCCCCCCCTTCTACCCTCGGAGCTGATTGGGGCCCCCCAATTTTTGACAGGAAAGGGCTAAAAAAAGGCACGATAGAAAATTTGATTATCTAAAAAATTGTCACCAAAAACTATCACGTGATGGGAAAATTCCGATAAGCCTAAAAACCGTGCCGATTTAAACTTTTTTTCGAAAATTTATCGTCTCCTATTAATACTCAAAAAAAAAAGTTAAGTCAGGGAAGTTGAGTCCACCTTTGGACTTCATCTTTATCAATGGGCTACACATCACTCACTCCATTTCAATCCCCCAAAGGAAGAAAAAGGGCAGCCTGTTCAACTTCCTAATCTGCATATAAGTGGGCAGAAAGATGTTAGCTAAATAAAACAACGAGGGGAAAAAATAACAGTTTTGGGACCACTGGGGTTTTTTTCCCTGCGGAAGTAAACCCCTTAATTTCCCAATATTTCAAGCTTTTTGTATACTCTGCCTCTGACATCCTCCAAGCTTTCTTGGGCATCCAGACGTTCCATAAATTTTACTCCAAATAGCTTGAAAGTGTTCACTTCTGCATGCCTACATCTACAGTGTTATACTGGCCACCAAAACACTTTAGTTCACATTTCTGCCAGTTGACCTTAAAGGCAGATGCCCCATAGAGGATGTTAATATGGCGTTTTGCCCTGGTGACGTCTGCTACTTTTTTTGAAATTTCACAAACATCATCCATGTAGCTTAATACCTTCAGCTTTTCACTGTTGCAAACTGGGTTTAGGGATCCCCTTTAAAACCCCTTGTATCTCGGGAAAGCACAAATTTAAAATGTCCTTTTTGGAACCTTTTTTTAAACCGGATTTTAAATACTGATGTTGGTATAGAGGCGGCCCTGGGAAAGGGGCCACCGGGGGAGGGGGAACCCCGGGGGTGGGCCCCCCCAAGCCGCGGGGGGCCCCCGGGGGGGGGCATTTTCCCGCGCCCCCCGGGGGGGCCCGGGCCGCGTTTCCGGGCCCTGGGGCGCCCGGGAACGCGTCCCGAGCGCCCAGAGCCCCCCCCCTTTGGGCCGAGGATAATGTCCCCCGATTCCCCGGGGCTGGCGGGGTGTCGGGGGAGCACAGCGCCATAGCGCTGCGCTCTGAGGCTCTCCCGGGCAGGCGGGAAGCCCTGGGCCCTTCACCCTGGGGGCCCCCGGGCCCCAACTGCTGACGTAGGGGGGGGGGCGGGTGACTTCATTCACTGCCCCGCCTATCAGGGCGCCATTTACGGAGCCACCCGGCCCTTCGGAGGGGCCCGGAGCAGGAGCCCGAGCCAGGTAATTTGGCTGTTTGTTGTTTTTTGTTTTTTTTTTTTTTTAAAACTAAAAGGGGGGTTTCCCTGGCTACAAGGGGGGGGTTTCCTGACTACAGGGGGGGCTCTGACTCGGGGGGGCCCTTGGCTACAAGGGGGTCCCTAAATACAGGGGGTCCCTGGCTAAAAGGGGGGTCCCTGGGGCCTTAAAAGGGGGGGGGCTCTGACTACGGGGCCCCGGGCTAAAAGGGGGGGGGGGGGCCTGGACGGTCCAAAGGGGGGGCCATGGGGCCCTTACAAGGGGGGGCCCTGACTACGGGGGGCCCGGGGGGGCCCCTGGCTAAAAAAGGGGGGGCCCTAAAAAACCTTAAAAGGGGGGGGGTTCTGGGACTTCAAAAGGGGTGGGGGCCCCAAAGGGGTCCCTGGCTACAAGGGGGGGCCCCTGGCAAAGGGGGGTCCCCTTTGGGCCCTTACAAGGGGGGTCCCTTGGCTACAAGGGGGGGCTCTAAATACGGGGGTTTTGGTGGGGGCCGTGGGGCCCTTACAAGGGGGGCCCGGGGTCCCAAGGGCCCTTCAAAGGGGGGGGGGCTCTGCTACGGGGCCCCCGGGGGTCCAAAGGGCCTTTAAAAGGGGGGGGTCCCGGGGGGACTACGGGGGGCCCCTTTGGTAAAAAGGGGGGGCCCCTTGGCTTACGGGGGGGGTCCCTTTGGTAAAAGGGGGGGGCTCTGACTTAAAAGGGGGGTTTACGGGCTACAGGGGTCCCGGGCTACAAGGGGGCTCGGGGCCCTTAAACGGGGGCCCTGGCTACAACCCGGGGGGGGGGCTCTGACTTTTCAAGGGGGTCCCTGAAAAAACAGGGGGTCCCGGCTAAAAGGGGGGGTCCTGGGGCCCTACAAGGGGGCCCCTGGCTAAAAAGGGGGGGGGGCCCCGGGTGGGGGACTACGGGGGGCCCCCTGGCTAAAAAAGGGGGTCCCTGACTACGGGGGTTCTCTGGCTACAAGTGGGGCTTGCTAAAAGGGGGTCCCTGGTTTAAAGGGGCCCCGGTTTAAAAGGGGGGGGTTTTCTAATACAGGGGGCCCCCTGGATAAAAGGGGGGTCCCGGGAATAAAAGGGGGTCCCTGGTTTTACAAGGGGGGCCCCCTGGTACAAGGGGGGGTTTGGGCCCTATGGGGGGGGCCCCTTTGGCTAAAAGGGGGGCCCCCGGGCCCTGAAAAGGGGGGGGCCCCGGGCTACAAAGGGGGTCCCTGGCTCCCTTTACAGGGGGCCCCTGCAACCTAAAGGGGGCCCCTGGCTACCTAAGGGGGGGCCCCGGGTTTTACAAGGGGGGGCCCTGACTACGGGGGGCCCTTTGGGGCTACAAGGGGGTCCCGGGGTAAAAGGGGGGGGCCCTCTGCTAAAAAGGGGGTTTCCTTGGTAAAAGGGGGGGGGGGCCTCTGGCTTCAGGGGGTCCCACCCTACGGGGGGGGGGGGGGGGGGGGGCTCTGACTACAGGGGGGCCCGGGCAAAAGGGGGGGGCCCTGGCTACAAGGGGGGCCCCTTGCTAAAAAAGGGGCCCTGATACAAAGGGGGCCCTGGCTAAAAAGGGGGGCCCTGGCTACAAAAAAGGGGGGGCCCTGATTTCCCAAGGGGGGCCCTGACTAAAAAAGGGGGCCCCGGGCCCTAAAAAAGGGGCCCCCCCCTGATTTCCAAGGGGGCCCCGGGCTAAAAAAGGGGGCATGACTCCCTACAGGGAGGCCCGGGGGGACTACCTAAAGGGACCCCTTTTTGACTCCCCTACAGGGGGCCCGGGAAAAAGGGGGGCCCCGGGGTCCCTTTAAATACTAAAAGGGGCCCCAACCCTAAACAGTAGCTAAAGGGGGGGGGGGGGGGGGCTTGACTACCTGCACACTCCCTAAAGGAGCCCCCCAAAATACCTTTTATACTACCTAAAGGAGACCCCTAACTGCCTGCAAACTACCTAAAGGGGCCTTAACTGCCTTATAAAAATTTCATGGGAAGCCCTAACTCCCTGTATACCCTTGCACCCAATAAAGGGGGAACCAAACCAAAATACAGCTTACCTAACTGGAAAAACCCACCTACCTACAGACGGGGCCTTCCCCTTTTTTGCCTCCCTACCTAGGGTTTTTCCCTACCTACCGGGTAATTTTTTAATTGAGGGGGAGCAGTCCCCATCTTGTAGCATTATCCCCAGGGGTTAGTTCTTTCCCCACCCCCCCAAAACCCCTTAGGATCTAGGCCCCCTTAAGTTATGGTTGGGTACCCGTTTCTCCCACCCTGGGAAGTTTTACAGGGGGGGAATTAGATAGGTTGCGGGAAAATTTTGGGGGGTTTCTAAGTTTTTTTTTTGGGGTTAATTTTTGCGGGGAGGGTTTTTGGGGCCCCGGGAAAAGTCTTCATGGCGGTGTGGAACGGATGCAGAAAAAAAAAGGAAATTAAGAACGACTCATAAAAGAAGGAACGACTCCCAGATGGGAGGACGTCCCCGGGTTGATTTACCTGGATGAAAGGGTTTTTTAGTTACTTCTATTTTGGATCATGCTGTATTCACTGAAATGTGATGGTGCCTAGGCGGGGGTTTTGGCCCTTTCTTTGTGGTTTTCTTTTATGGAGTGTTGTAGGTTTTACCTGAGCTGGTTTTGGGATCTAATGTGGGTTGTTGTGGGTTATATGGCTCCATTTAAAATGCCGGGCGTCTTGTGTCCCGATTGCCCCCGGGGTGTTTGGAGTTACATTTTTTACTTTTTTGCTGGTGTTTTTTTTAAAAAGGGGGGGAAGGGCATGACCAAGTAAAAACCGTGGAGGGGGATTTTTGGGTATGTTTTGTGGGGGGGGATATTGAAAGTAGGTGGAGTGGGATTTTAGGGTGGGTGGGGGGAAAATATTGTATGGGGGTTGGGGGGGGATATTTTTTGGGTTGGGGGGGAGGGGGGATATTGTATGTGGGGGGGGGATTTTGGTATGTGGGTGGAGGGGGATATTGAATTTGGGTGGGGGGGGATATTGAAAAGTGGGTGGAGGGGGATAGTGTTTGGGGGTGGCGGGGGGAAAAATTGTATGTGGGTGGGGGGGGAAAATTGTATGTGGGTAGGGGGTATTGTATGTGGGTGGAGGGCATATTGTATGGGGGTGGCGGGGGATAGGGATGGAGCAAACTTACCCCTGTGTCTATGATAGGGAAGATGACAAAGGGTGTGACTACTTTTGTACAAACCAACAATACAGTCCGTTTTGAACACTTATTATGTGGTAAAATGGGCGCGTTTTTGTCCGGGGGCCGGAAAATATTTTCATGTAAAAGTGGGGGTGGGCCCCCCAAGATAAACCCCCCCTTTGGGGGCCCCCAAAACCCCCCAGCCCGACACTGAAATAGAGGGATTTAAATGGCATCAAAAAAATGGTGCGGGAAAAATTCAAGCACCCCTGACCACAAACAGTGGGAAAAACCAAACCAAAAGGTTTTTTTTAAAAGGGTACCGGGAGTTAAAACCCAGGCTTCTGCCCCTTTTGAAAACCCATCTCAAAGCATATCTCTGAGCAGGGTTAAATTGCCCATAATAGATCTTCTAGGTACAGCACACACCTGCTCCTCTTTCACCACCTGAGTGATAACATGGCTCATTCTCTTAGCAAGCGGCTTAGCAAAAGCCTTAAAATCGGTGTTCAACAAGGTTATGGGGCACCAGTTTTTCAAATCATCTTTGTCATCTTTCTTAAAACTCAGAACCACCACACCCTCCTTCATGGTGTCACATAACTGCCCTGATTGCAATATGTGTGAAAAAATTTGCAGCAGATCTGGGGACAGAAGGTCCCAAAAATGGGAATAAAATTTGACAGGTAAACCACTCAGGCTAGGGGTTTTATTGTGTGCCACAGATTGGACGATAAACTTTAACTCAGCTTCTGATTCACCTTGTCTGCTATGGCCCCTTTCACCCTCTTCTCCAGCTAAGGATCTCTATTTTTGGCATTATAAAGGTCAGCATAAAAATGCCGCACTTCCTCAGATAGGCCTGACCTCTCACCTCTGAGCCATCTGCTTTTTATAGGGCATCTAGGGTGGATTTAGGGTGGGCATTTTTTTTTTTAAAGAAAAAACGTTAGCAGCGCTCATCCTCATCAAGTATTGTAAGCTTAGCCTGAGACAGACTTATAGACATGAGACAGATAGATAGGTAGATATGATAGAGAAAAGAGAGTGAGGGATACATTTTATGTCTATTTCCCTACCTGTGACTTTTGGTCAGAAAGTTCATCAAACATGACACATGTCTGCTGTATTGTGTAAGGGGCAGCAGACATGACCTATCTCTCCTGCAATGTGTAAGGAGGGAGAGGAGCAGCTGGGACCAGCATTTGCATTTGAATTATCAGCAGAAGCTGTAAACTGCCAGAGGGGTGCCCAGTACAGTTGCACATTATGCCCTGTGAATATACATTAATGTATGTGATAGTTGAGGGGATACTAACCAGAGAGTATGTGACCCAGTGCTCAGAGATACAAGGGAGAAGACAACAGCCACCTCCAGGAGAGTTAGCTCACCAACACCAGCAAAGAGGTCTTCCTTCAGTCAACCAAGATAAGCTGAACGCCTGATACAGATACGTATAGGAAGTCCCCAACTGGCCTACAGTGCATACTGTTGTTCAGATTGCCTTTGGCCTGGCGTGTCTAGATCCAGTTCTCCTGGGGTCGTTCCGCCATCCCCTTGTAGTCTATCTGGAAGTGTTAGAATGTCAGTTCCCCTGGGGTTTGCAATACCAAGACTGCATCCAAATAAGGGACAATTTTAGAAGGGATATCTGATGGCTGCTAGCTGCAAGGAAGGCGATGAAAGGATTGTAACTTAGAGAGATGATATGTTTAACAACTTGCCGAAAAATAATAGGGTCAAGTGATGCTTGAATCCAACCTTTGACCCTTCGTCTGCCTCCTGATTCTTCAGCCAACATCATAGGTGCCTCCCTACAACACCGTAAAATCCATACAGCAGGACCACCGCCATCATGGAGTGCATCCTGGAGGTAAAAACACCATCAGACGGCAGATTCCCCACCCTGCAGTGGCTGTTTTGGGTTTCCCGAAAGA
>JAODAL010077127.1:0-13379 GCA_025379985.1 Phyllomedusa bahiana | reverse complement strand
AATATATCGGGGCCCAGTCCCAACCAAATATGAAAATAAGGTCCTACTGAGGACTGACATTTCCAGGAAATATCTGAAGTATCCAGATAAATTGTATGTTATATATCAGGTGTTCAATACTATCTTGATAAGAATTTAAAATTATTTTCCTGTGCGTAACCAGAGATAGAGGATCTATATGTGAGATAATAAATTTGATGTTTTATATCAGGTGTCCTTTACCTTTTTGCTGAGACTTTATAGTTCTTTTCCTGTGTATAGTCAGAGATAGAGAATCTATGCGTGACAGACTAGATTTTAGACTAGTCAGATGGAGAGATGGAATGACCCCAATCCAATCATCATTTATCAGCCTGCCGCTCCCTTAGTATCTTGTAGACCTGGGAAACTACGTAGATAGAACACCTATCCAATTACATGGGCTATAAATATCATATATTGAGAACTCCACAATTCGACATTACACCTATAACAAAGGAGATCTCAAAAACTGCAATAATTAAAAAAATTCATATACTTTATTTAGAACATACATAATATATTAAAAATGTTAAAAAATGACAATGGAACTACAGAAAGCATGGTATACAAAGCTCCTAATCATCAGATCTCAGAAAATCAATCAAAGGAAAGATATCCCCATATACATCTAGTCATAAATACAACAGTATAGTACAAAGAAATAAATTATAATAAATACCCGACCTTGATAGATAATCGTAATTGCAGTGCAAATGCCTATTGTAGGGTTGATGGGAGAGCAGATACCAGGTTGATTTTCTGAGATCTGATGGTTAGGAGCTTTGTATACCATGCTTTCTGTAGTTCCATTGTCATTTTTTAACATTTTTAATATATTATGTATGTTCTAAATAAAGTATATGAATTTTTTTAATTATTGCAGTTTTTGAGATCTCCTTTGTTATGGGTGTAATAAACTACGTAGATAGGAAGATTGAATACAGAACCTTTCGAATGCAAGAAGTTGTCTATATAATTGAGTTTTATGGACTAGAGACTGGTAGAAACTTGTTAACTGGCAGTACAGTATCCAGTCACCACTGTGGGAATTAGCAGAGGTTAGTTCAGCTAAAGGACAGACTCCACTTGAAGACAAGAAATGGTGGATGGTTACTAAAGAGGACTTAGGTTGGGACCATAGACTTGCCCTGCTCCTACATTCTGGGAAAGCCAAATTCCCAAAAACCAGAGAAAGTAAACTTGGTTTGGAGGAAAGATTATATTTATGAAAATTATGGTCACTGAAGTGAAGGAGAGTGAACATTGGGAAATATCTATTTGTCACCCCTGCTCACAGTTCAGATGGAATCCACAGCAAAGAAGTGGGAGGAATGGACAAGATTTGAGATTCAAGAGAAACCCATCCCTTACCTTCACCACCATGAAAGAGATCAATGATGCAATATGCTAAAGCAGATAAGTGATACAGCTGGAAATCAGGTAGTCTCACCCTTCCCTCCTCTGTCCTACATACTAGAATGGAGTATTTAAGCCTGGGGTGATTGGTACCCCGAACAAAATTCAAGGAAAGAGTGGTGAGTCTTCAAAAAAAACTATCAGAGGATGGTCTGAAAAAGTTATCGTCTGAAGGACATCCATCGTCAGAGCTACCATTTTGCCAAACCGGGACAAAGAGGTTTTAGACCATGAAAAAGGTTCATCTGAAAGAGATTTTAAGAGGGGACTAAAATGTAAACCTGGGAAGGATCTGTAGGAATATTAATCCCTAAAGTCTTGTCTTTGAATTTCATTTCATTTCTACCTCTTCTCCTGATAAACTTGGGTTAAACGACTGAACATGGTATAATCTTCCAGATCTCAAGATCAAGGAATGACATCTTAGCTATTTCCTTGGATGATGAACCTTGAAGAGTTGTACATAACTTCACAGCAGGTTTATGTGACTAAAGGATGACCACATACACAATGGAACCAAATGAAGGCCATTTTCCATAAGTTTGGAAACATCCATTCAGAGCCATGGCTATGCTTTCCTTGACCCAAGGCAAGAGTTCAGTTTGCTGCCCTTGTCCTGTAGTTGAATACCTTGGATAAGGCAAAGTGGCTTATTATCACCACACTAGTACCCAATGCTCATGCCCCACCAGTACCCCTCAGCTGTGCCTCTGCACCCATTACAGATCAATATAATATAAGATTAATAGCCCATCACCGAATATTAGTTGCATAAAGAAAGTTAAAATACAAATCTAAAGCCTTCAGATATCTTTTTATGACTCTGCTCTGAATAATATTCTTAGATGAGCCCTTAGATGTTAAGGATTAGTAAAATACCCTGTGCCCAATGTCCAGATTTATGGCCATCATTGTCAGAGGTCTAGGGAAAATAGTATATTTTCAAAAAAAACGAGTCCTGCACATAGTAGTGTGCAGCCCAATGTTATGATGTCAATTGGGTGGGCATTGAAAGCATATCATAGGTCCTCCTATTTCAATAAAGGTTCAGAAACATAGAAAACTGAATCTACAGCCATGTTAAAGATGGTACAGATCAGGACATATTTTCTCCTTAAAGGGGTGTTCTCACCATGCTGTTTCACATAGCCACAGCCAGTTTCAGACACACCTTCTCTGTTCAGACTGTGGGTGGTTCTACACTAGTGGTTGGCATGTCAGCGCTTCTATTCCTGTTACAGTGAGAGTACTTCAGGAGATTTATTATCTGTAGTGCACAAAGCTACAGAGCTCTAAGGGTTAACTTAGGTAAATAAGCTCCTGTGTTAGAGATAAGACTCAGCAGGGAGTAACTCATCATGGATGGACTGACTAATGGTAGCTTGGAACAAACAGATAAGAATAAGAGCAGAGAGAGGTGGTCAATAACCTAGAGAAACTCGTGTACACTAGCAGTATCTTGAACAAAGTAAAATCAAAACAGCAATGTATTTGGTAATAGTCATCATTTACCTTTCCCTTTATGTTATAAAGCTAATCATTGTGTTGAGAAAACCCTTTTAAAGTTTGACACAGTCACTGTTTTGTGTCTACAGCTACTAAAATTTATGTGATCACTCAGGCCTGTGTCTTCCCCATGGCAAATGATATCACGTACATTGATTATATATTAATCACATGTTGTACATGAGTACACAGCTGAGCTATAGGGAAGGAAGCATCATGGAAAATGTAGTTTTTAGTGTAGTACTTAAACAATACACCCATTCTCCTTCAGGAAATCAATACAGGGGTGTTTACTGGGGTACCGATAAGGAAAAAAATGACCAGATAAGTGTTTCACTGCATCTATAGACACTGTCTCTAGGATGTATGACATTTTTTCACAGCCTGGAAAACCCCTTTTAAAGATGCAAACATTAATTTTGTCAGAGCACAATGGCCCCTTTTAAAGGGGTTGTCTCACTACAAAAATTAGCTTTCAACATGTAGGGAATACTAAATGAAGACGTTTTCCACATATATTGCTTTGCTCATTTTTTTTTTCTTGATAAGGAGCTACAAATGATTTTATCACCTTCTGAGGGCTCTCAGGTTTCTCTAGTTACAAGTAGTGTTGAGCGATTTTTATCGACAAAGTTGAAATCGGCAAGGTTTTTATGGTGATCGAAATTTTCAGATCATGCGATAATTAAGGTTAAAATCTGTGCATCATCTATTAAGATCGCGCCATTTTCGGCGCTTCCTGTAATTTTGGCGGCCAGCAAATCAGATTACAGAATAGAGCAGAGTGAGATGTGTGTGCGACGTCATGACTGGGATGTGTATGGTTGCGATTGGCTGGAAAAATCACATGACCTCGTTTTACATAGAACAGCGTTTCCTGTTTCAGCCTCAGTGTCTCTCAGCGTCACATAGGGATAGGACGTGCGCTCTGCCTATGGCCAAACAGATCAGCGAAATTATTCTATTACTGCACAGAGAAACATCTACTCTTAGCTGTGATCCTTCCAATTTGGTTAGATTAGAGATTTGAAGATTTTATGTAGTTAGCTAGAGAATTTTAAAGCATCATCTACCGCTGTAAAGTAACGGGGAAAGGGGGGGGGCCCACGGGCGAACAAAGACAAGCTCTATCTATAAAGAACACTGGATAAAGTTCACCAAGACTTAGTGTAGACATTGTAGTGGAATATCTTTATTATTAACAGTTTGCTATTGAAATATTTCCTGGCTATTGGGCAGCCTGAACTTATATTAGGATATACATCATTTCTAGTAACTGTAGGTCTCTTTGTTAGGTGCAAAACTCCACTTTTATTATCAGTATACATTTCAGATAGGTGTTCATTTTCAATTTTACCAATTCCACCTGTGTTGATATATCCACCTTGCAGTTAAATTACAATCCAGCAATCTTGTAGTCAGCACAGGTTGTTTGTTGCCAAAAATACCGTGTATCATACGAAAACATAACAGATACATGTTTTTTGACTTTTGCGCACCCAGCTTTGTTCATTGACGCAGCATCCACATAAATCTTAAAACAGCAATTCTATAGTCACCACAGGTGAATTGAAAGGTGCAAAAAAATACCGTGTATTATACGAAAACATAACAGATACAGACATAACAGACTCCTTTTCCCGGCACTTTTTAATCTGGGAGTCAGACAGGTTTAATGATCATACTGAACCACCACTGCCATCCTCCATTTACTGTCTGAATCTTTATGGGACTACCACACCCAACAGCTTCTCCACTTGTATTGTTTAACCCCCTGCTCTGCTGTTTTAAATGTAATGGTATAAAATTGTGCTATAAAAACTTTGTTTGCATCTCCTACTGTAACAAGAGGCCTCCATGCCAACCTTTCCTCACTTGCGAATCTCCTTCTGCTCAGTAACATCCTCCACCCCTCCCACTTCTTGTTTCACACCTGGTAGCTGATTTAAGATAGATGACTATATAAGAGCACATGTTAGGTCAGTGTTGACCTGGTCAGTGATGCAATACCATAGATGCAATATCCATGAAGTGCAATTCCATAAGTGTGACTTCAGAATTAATACCAGAATTGAAGCCAGAAATGAACCAGGAATGACCTTAAGGTAACCATTAGATTAGTCTGTTTTATAGCCTTACCACCACCACAATGCACTTCTATGCCACTATCATCACTACCTCCCTATTCCTCAAACTCCTTGCCTATCCTTACACACCCACACTGGGCAACGACTTCCATATCTCCCCGTCTATCCTACCCTCACACCTGACCTCTACTCTCCTCCTCTTTCACAGCATTAAAACTTCTCTCACCAAACCTACGCAACCCCCTTTTGCTCTATCCCACACACACCTTCTCACACTCTCCCTGCTTCTCCTTGCTGCTGGGGACATATCCCCCAATCCCGGGCCCCCTCAACACATCCCCACTTTTATTTCACCTGCCCCTTACAGGCCAAGAAGCACAAACTCCCATAACCCCTTAAATATAAAGCTCATTCCCCTCACCCCCGCTATACCTATCCCTATGTCTGGAGCTCTCTGGAATGCACGTTCTGCGGGCAACAAGCTTCCCTTCATCCATGACCTCTTCATCTCCCGCAACCTATCCTTCCTTGGACTAACAGAAACCTGGCTGACACCCTCTGACACAACCTCCCCTGCTGCACTCTCTTATGGTGGGCTTCAGTTTACCCACACCCCCCGCTCTGGAAGTAAACATGGCGGCGGTGTCGGCCTTCTTCTGTCAGATACCTGCTCTTTTGTCCGCATTCCACCACTACCTTCCCTCACCCTCCCCTCCTTCGAGGTGCACTCTGTCCGCATCTCCTCCCCCCCCCAACCACCAAGCGGCTGGTGTTTCTCGTCCCCCCAGGCCCTGCCACCACCGTCCTTGACCCCTTCACTGCCTGGCTCCTCCACTTTCTCTCCACTGACATCCCCACTATTATCATGGGGGATTTCAACATCCCAATCGACACCCCCTGCTCCACTACGAACAAACTCCTGTCACTCTCCTCTTCCTTCGGCCTCACCCAGTGGACCTCTGGAGCCACTCATAAAGATGGACACACACTGGACCTCATCTTCACCCACCTCTGTCCTCTATCTAACACCTCAATCTCTCCTTTACCCATCTCTGACCACAACCTGCTCACATTCTCCACCAATTCCACCCCACCTGCCCCAAATCTACTGCTCCCCCGTAGAAACCTACAACACCTTGACCCTGCACTCTCTCTGAATCTCTTTCCCCCCTCTCTACCATCTGCTCCTTTACTGACCCAGATGCAGCCACCACATTCTACAACCACACAATCACCTCCACTCTTGATGCTGTCGCCCCCCTCACACACAACAGAACCCGCAAAATCAACAGACAACCCTGGCACACAGACTCCACCAAACGGCTGAGGCGAGCTTCTAGAGTTGCTGAACGCCACTGGAAGAAAACTCGCTCCACTGCTGACTTCACCTTATACAAACAATCACTGCATACATTTAAATCTGCACTCGCATCAGCCAAACAGGACTACTTCACCAATCTCATATCCTCCCTGTCTCACAACCCCAGACAACTGTTAAAAAACCTTCAACGCTCTCCTCCGTCCACCTGCACCCCCCCCCATCTCTCCTTTCCCCAGATGACTTCGCCACTCACTTCCTAACTAAGATCAATCTCATCAGACAAAGCTTCACCCCACAGTCCCCTCTGTCTATCTCTATTCCTGCAGTGTCCGCACATCCCACCTCAAACACTGCTCATCACTCTTCCCCCCTCACTTCCTTCTCTACTGTCATCATGACAAGCTTTCCTCTCTACTGTCCAAATCCAACCTCACCACCTGTAGTCTTAACCCACTGCCATCCCACCTATCCCTACCTTAGTGCTGTTATCATCCCAGCCTCGCCCATCTCTTCAATCTATCGCTAACCTCTGGCATCTTTCCGTCCGCCTTTAAACATGCGACCATCACACCCATCCTCAAGAAACCATCTCTTGACCCCTCTTGTCTGTCCAACTATCGCCCCATCTCACTGCTTCCATTCGCCTCTAAACTCCTAGAGCAACATGTCTATCTTCAAAATTCCTCCCATCTCTCCACCAACTCTCTCCTTGACCCGCTCCAATCAGGCTTCCGACCCCACCACTCTACAGAAACCGCCCTAACCAAAGTCACAAACGACCTAGCAACTGCCAAAGCCTCACGCCACTACTCTGTGCTTCTCCTCTTATGACCTGTCCTCTGCCTTTGACATGTCGACCACTCACTCCTCATACAAATCCTCTCCTCCCTCGGTATCACGGACTTGGCCCTTTCCTGGATCTCCTCCTACCTCACTGATCGGACATTCAGCGTCTCTCACTCACGCACCACCTCCTCCTCTTGCCCACTCTCTGTTGGTGTCCCCCAGGGGTCAGTCCTGGGCCCACTACCCTTTATATCTACACTATTGGTCTGGGTCAACTAATAGCATCGCATGGCTTTCATTACCACCTGTATGCTGACGATACCCAACTCTACATCTCCGGCCCAGATATCGCTTCTCTTCTCTCCCGGATCCCTGACTGTCTGTCGTCCATATCCTCCTTCTTCTCCTCCCGTCTCCTAAAACTAAACGTGGAGAAAACTGAATTTATCATCTTCCCACCGTCCCACTCCATCCATCCACCTGATCTCTCTATCACAGTCAATGGCTTAACTCTCTCACCAGCGCCACAAGTCGCTGCTTGGGATAACCCTTGACTCCAATCTGTCCCTTCAAGCCCCACATCCAAGCCCTCACCTCGCCTGCCGCCTCCACCTAAAAACATCTCTCGCATCCGTTCATTCCTTAACTTCGAAGCACAAAATGCTGAGCCATGCCCGCGTCATCTCACGCCTAGACTACTGCAACATCCTGCTCTGCGGCCTCCCAGCGAGCACCCGCGCTCCCCTCCAATCCCTCCTTAACTCTGCTGCCCGTCTTATCCACCTCTCTCCTCGCTACGCCCCTGCTTCTCCCCTCTGTCAAACCCTTCACTGGCTTCCCATTGCCCAGCGAATCCAGTTCAAGTTAATAACCTTGACCTACAAGGCTCTCCATAACCTCTCCCCTCCATACATATCTGCCTTAGTCTCCAGATATCTCCCCTCACGCAATCTCCGCTCCTCACAGGACCTTCTTCTCCGCTCTCCCCGTGTCAACTCCTCACATAACCGTCTCCAAGACTTCTCCCGTTTCTTCCCCATACTCTGGAACTCACTGCCCAACACCTCAGACTCTCCCCCACTCTCACTAGCCTCAAAAGCAGCCTGAAAACCCATCTCTTCAGGATTGCCTATAACCAACAATAACCCTACTGTCACTACACTATCCGAAATCATGTCTGCCCCTCACCTTCTGTCTCTTATCACCTTCCTTGTAGACTGTAAGCCCTCACGGGCAGGGACCTCTCTCCTTCTTTACCAATTGTTAGTTAGTAATTTGTCACCTTTGTACTTGTTTGACCTATATTATGTATGAAACCTGAATGTACAGCGCTCTGGAACCAAGGGCGCTCAAAAATAAATAATAATAATAATAATAATAATAATAATACTGCAGTCCAGGACAGGTATAGTCAATGTCCAGTGAAACTAAAATGGTGGTTGAAAGACTCCTTTTTCCGGCACTTTTTAAATCTGGGGGTTATGCAGGTTTGGGGCTCATGCTGTGGCCCAGGACAGGTATAGTCAATGTCCAGTTCAACTAAAATGGTGGTTGAAAGACTCCTTTTTCCGGCACTTTTTAAATCTGGGGGTTATGCAGGTTTGGGGCTCATGCTGTGGCCCAGGACAGGTATAGTCAATGTCCAGTGAAACTAAAATGGTGGTTGAAAGACTCCTTTTTCCGGCACTTTTTAAATCTGGGGGTTATGCAGGTTTGGGGCTCATGCTGCGTTCCAGGACAGGGATATTCAATGCCCAGTTCAAGTAAGATGATGGTTCAAATCATACTGCCTTCTGGCACTTTTTAATTTGTGGGTGATGCAGGTTTAAGGGTCAGGCTGTGGTACAAGACAGGGATAGTGAATGGTCTGTGTTTTTTTTTCTGTGGCTTTTATAACCTAAGTGTGTTGCCTAAGATGTAGCACGTATCCATTTGACTGTTGTGGATGTTAATTCCAGCTTCTCCAGCCCTGTTTGGGTGTAAGAATGAAGGTGTTGTTGCTCTCCCATAGACTTTAATGGTCATCGCTCATAATCGACTGCTCACTATCGAAAAACCTTATCGATGGTGGCCGACTATCGACTATCGCCCGATGTCGATAGCCAACGTAATCGCTCAACACTAGTTACAGGCCTGTTTGCTTTTTCTCCCCTGCTGTTTGTCTTATCTGATAGCATGGAGTGACCACATCACACGGGTCACAGCACAGAACTGCTGGCAGCCTGAGAGCTTGTGTGTTATCTGATCTTTCAGACAAAAGACACTAATTACTACTGATTACTTTAGCTCTGAAGATTGTCTGGACCAGGATTGTTTATCTAGACTATTTAGCAGAAGTCTGAATACATGGAGCTCATATGCTAATTTAAGACAGCTTGACCAGGAAGTGACAGAAAGCATGAATGAAAGAACGCCTCTTTGCTCTATGAAACAGTAAGATGAGACAACTCCTTTAAGCAACTGATCAGTGTGGATGATGGAAAATAGATCTCCACCTAAGCCTGGGATAGACCTTTAGAATCCTTGAAACCTCCCTGGGATCCAAAATGGTGTACTCCCATTTGGTGGGAGTTAGATAACCCTGTATACAGTAAGTTCTCCCTAGCAGTGTCTGTAGGCAAGAAAAATTACGACTCTTTTATGTCAATTCGTAATTCTGCTTAAGAGAAATGGAGCTCCAACCCTCTTAAAGATTTATTGTCAATGCTCTGGGCCATCGAGCATTGCCCAAATTGTTAGTCCACCATAATGAATGCCAGCCAGGTACAGTGAATAGAATACCTAAATCTGAGCAGAATTTTTCACCTTGGAGGGTCACTATGATGCTCAACATTGTGAGATTTAATTTTAGGCTTTGCTAATGTTTGTGATTTGATGTCTCTCCCCGGCAATTAACATACACAAAGCGTTTGTCACGGCATGGTTCCATGCCTTCGCTGAGTATATGGTGACTTTCCTTGCCCTTGTTCATGTTCTCACAAATTATGACCCCAATCGCTTCAGTGAGAATTACCTAGAATATTGTATGGCAGTGATAGAGGTTGATTTACAGTGCTGTAAATGAAGACACCATCAGGAGGCCCTAACCCCCAAAAAAGATAAAAATGCTTGAGCTTAATGAACAGCTCCTAAGGCGCTTTCTTGAGGAGCCTATTTGCATGTCCCAGGTGGCAGCTTGCGTCCTCTGGATTCCACATAGCGCGCTGTGAATGGGATGTTGAATGCTGTGACATTGTCCTATAAATGAACATACAAGGGCTTTTTCAGCTGCCTCTGTAGTTGTATGTAATGACCTGTCTGCTTTAATAAAAATAGATTGGAAAAAGTTTTATATATTTCTTTTTATTGTATTATTAATTTTTTTATTGATATTAAAAACAATCAAGGAATCATAGCAGGAATATATTTTTATTAATTTTTCTCAATACAAGTTTTGCATATTTTTGGAAACCTATAGTATTGAAACTCAACCAGACACTTAAAGGGAGGTTCCCATCTCACATACTGATGTCATATTGATAGGATATTCCATTAATGTGTGGTAGGTGCACATCCCAGCGGTGAGATACGGACCTCGACAGTCTCTAGTTAGAACGGAGAATCAGTGGTACGGAGAGTCAGTGGCAGTGCATGAATCTCCATTCTGTTCTAAGGGAGTTTCTAGTACAATTTAAATGGATTTTGCCACTTGGCAAAATCCCTTTGGAGCATGCTAGGAGCTGCCCTCAGAAAATGGGGAGATGGCCACACTTGCGCAGTTCTAGCCCATTCATGTCTATATGAGATCTGAATATACACCCAAGCACACTCAAAAATGAACAGGAGTGAGGCCATCTTTGCCATTCTCTGAGGTCAGCTTGTAACGAGCTATGAGCTGGCCTCAGAATGGAATTTGCAAAGTTGCATAATCCCTTTTACACACTACTTAACTATACTCTTAAAATAGTAGAGAGAGGTACACAAGTGCGACTGACTGTTGTGAATGAGGACTTTCAGGGGCCCTTTTCCAAAATAAGTCAACAAAAAGACACACAGTGTTCGCTCACCTGGTCTTGTTAGACGACTCCCCAGCTGGATTGGAACTAACCTAAACCTTCCAATAGACCAAAACAAATAAATCAGCTGCACATCTAGGTGTGCACTCCACGGATATGCAGCTTTATTTGTTTTTTAGTTTAAACAATAAGTGGTTTGGCCGCATAACATGCACATGCCAGTGAGCCTGACTGAGATGTCCTCTCCTACATCTCATATATTCAACAAAGTCCCCAGTTCAAACAGGCTCATATACTTATTAGTATTTTTCTATTTCAATATTTTTCCAAATTACAAATATACACTTAACTGGATACAAAGATAAATGTAGTAGAACATAACCTGGCGATCTTTATCATCTTGGAATACTGTCCTGCGGCCCAGTAGGGAGGGGTTCATGCTCTGCCTTAGTATGTCACAGTGCATGTTGGCTTTATTTGTATTATAATTGACAGCACTCTTTTTCTCATATATTAGAAAATGTTATTAAGTATTCATATTAAAAAGCGACACCAACATCAGAACGTTAACGTTTTCGGTCATATGTATTTTTGCTTTTACCATATGAAGCTTGGCTATGCTTCACTGAGCTTCATCTAATGTATCCTAATACTGGATCGGGTGAGCGGATTATTTTTGTATTTTTGTATTTTTTTCAATTTTGGGATGAGCTGCAATATTAGAAACAGCCAATCGTATAGATTACCCAGTGAGGGTTATCAAATAGTATCGCGCAGAGCACAGACAATAGGCAGTTTATTAACTTCTAATTGTTATAGATCCCCTAAACCAAAAACTACGTGGCTAAGTTGTAGGGGCTTTTTAAGTGCGGTCTTAGACAATGTTGGACATGTATGTATGCCAGCCCCGCAAAAGAATTTTACGACAGTACAGGGCAACTAAAATTTCCTATAAAACAATTTACCAATTGTAGTTCGCAATATGTAATATACCAGGCTTGGTGTACAGAATGCGAGACTCAATACATAGGAAGTACCATTAGAAAATTCAAGACAAGATTTTTGGAGCACCTGAATGATGTTTCATCAACAGCAGACAGAAATAAATCAGGATTGTCAAAACACTTCATCCGTATGCATAATTCTGATTGTAGCACTTTAAAAGTTAAAGTAATAGAGAGAATCTCCAAATCCATAAGAGGAGGGGATCCGGTGCGCCAATTGCGTAACAGAGAGGCACACTGGATCATTACGCTCAATACGGCAGCCCCACAAGGGTTAAATATCAAACAAGAACAAATGTGCTACTATTAAATAAAAAAAATATGTTCTATCTATTATGCTCTTATTATCTCTAATGTTTGGCAAATAGTTGTTTTTATCGTCACAAATATCTATGTTATAGGTACTGAAGTATCCGGGAATTGGGACATGTGAAGCCAATGCGCATGCGTAGTTCCCGTTGCCAGTAGTAGCTTACCAGACAATGATGCGCATGACCGGAACTACGCAATGCAGGTTCCGGAACGCCAGTGTTGGCGGTACTCCACGAGAGCGGAGCTGAGGTAAGCGCGGGGCGGTCATATGTCTCAATTCTATTTAATTAAATTTAATTGAATCTAAGAGTAAGTAATTACAATCAAGGATACCAATGCATGTATATATAACAGATATGTTAGTTGGCATAAACCATCGCTATGAGTAAGGGCATGATATATTGAGCCCGAAACGCGTCAGCGTACCAGTTCCGGTGTCATTCTGGGTACTACTCTTATCCGCTGACAAGGTGCCTTTTTTCTATATTATGTTTTTAATAATAGTTCATTAAATAAAATTTTTGCATGTTCTTAAAAAATCCTAGTGGGTCGTGCTGGATTCCCTTTTCAAGTATTTTCTGCATATACCTGCAAGCTTATGCAGGCATCCGAGCACCAGGCATGGTGGAACAAGCTGGCTTTATTCATCATTGGAAGTGAGTACTACTAAGCTTTATATAGCCGTGCAATTCCACAGATATATGCGTGACCCAATACAGGACTAATAATAAGGCATTCTTTGCAAACCAAGTCAGCAGTGTTTTTGGATAGGTGTGTACATTTTTGTGGTATTATACACGGTTTTTTCTGTAACTGGCATGGCCCTATATGATCGCAATTCGAGTCAAGAAAAGATGGCCAAAGTTTTCAATGCTGGGTAAAAAGAGAAAAAACCAGAGACACCTGGATTTCATTGCCAAAATTAGGAGAT
>JAODAL010077126.1:0-13380 GCA_025379985.1 Phyllomedusa bahiana | reverse complement strand
ACCATTTAAAAAGGGGTTTTTAACCCAAAAATTTAAAGCAAAGAAGAGATGAAATTTCAAAATTTCACTTTTGTTGCAGATTTTCATTTGTTATCCATTATTTACTGGAAATCAGAAAATGGTAACAGGAAAATGCAACTCAATATTGATGCCTCTAATTCTGTCGTTTTTAGAGATATAGCATATGTGGCTCTAGTGAGCTATTTGACTTAACCGCAATCCTCAGAATAGGAAGAGCAACTACTGGATTTTGGGGTCTCATTTTCATTAGGCTATATTTTAGGTATAAAATAGGAAGAGGCATGGTGGAAAATCACGTGCCAAAACACAGACTCGCTGACACGTTTCTAATCCGTGTAAGGTATACAAATATGCGTCTCCATGTCAAACTTTCCAGGATCCACATACCAATAAAAAAAAAATTCATATTCAGCAACATATAAACTGTAACTCTTCATTTGTAGTGTATATAGTTAAAGAGGTTTTGCAAAGAAGTGAGTTCCTTACCCAACAGGCTTATACTCCCCTCTTGAGGCTTGAAAAAAAGGGTGTTGTGTTTCTGTGTTTAAAAAAACAAGTACCTCCTCTGTGATGTCATCGCACCACCTCACATGTATGTTCCTGACACTAAGTCTCTGTAGTTGAGCAAACATTGTTTTGCTAATCCACAGTGGGGAACTGTATTGTGCACAAGCTATATGCATTTTTTTTTTCTCCCTCTTATTTGCTCAGGAGAGAAGATAAGCTCAGCAGGCAGCCTTTTTTCATTCCTTCACGAATGAAGAGAGGGAGAGGGAGGGGGGCTGAGCAGGAAGTGTCTGCATGTTTACTCAGATAATTACATTACAACCAGTGGATTCGCTATACAAAAGACAGGATCTTTCTCCCAAGTCCCTTCAAAGCTTGTTCATGTTTCCTGCCATCAAATTAGAAGTGCAAACAACATAAGCACAGCCAGATCATCTCCTTGTCATGTCTAATGTAAACTGTCAGAAAACCAAGGGCATGTAAGTCAGGCTGTAGCTCTCAGAGGCTTCACTTTTTTTGCTGACATATGTTTAGAAAAGTGATTAAATACCCATTTTGGAGGATCTAACATCAATATTAGATCTTGGCAAAACCCCTTTACATGCACTATTTGTAATCTCTTATATGTGGGATCTACAATAAGAAAATGAATGACATTTGCAACAGTTCCACATATACAAAATCAAATGTAGCCAAACACTTTATCGAACATCATAATTCCAACAGTAGTTCATTGCAAGTGTTTGGCATAGACAGAGTTTCTAGATCTGCATGAGGGAGTAATTTGGAGCACAAACTTAGTGACAGAGAGGCATTGTGGATAATCATTTTAAATACTACTTGTCCCAATGGTTTACATTTCAAAAGGGAAATTATGTTTCATTATTAGGAGTAGAGATGGGCGAATCGATTCTAATGAAGTGGAATTCGTTTAGAATTTCAGGAAACTTCGATTCTGAACGAAGTCGAAGTTTGGGGTGATTCGCGGGAACGAAACGTGTTTTTAATTGATAAAATGGCTGCAAGCACATGCCGTTACATGGGGCAAAGAACTCTGGGAGGAAGAAAGGAGTACCCTAAATGACATGTGCAGAGATGAAGCCAATCAGAGACCGGCGGGATTCTGTGACGTCCCCGCACTATATAAGTCCGGACGTGACGCTGGCAGCCCACACTGCTCTCGTTGTACCGTGTTGTAGCTGCTGGAGTTCCAGTAGCTGAGATCTCACACAAAAGAAAGAACTTTTATACAGCAATTTTTTTTTTTTTTGGAGGGGGTGGGGGGTCACAGCTTTTCTCAGAGAATGCTTCTCTTACATTCTAATTTTGATTTTGTGGGGTATTGGAATTGAAGTCCAGTGTGCATCCAATTCAGCTGCATATACATTTTAATGCTATCTGCTCAGTTCTGGAGCACATTGAATATCCAATGGTTATCTAAGCCTGTTTTTGCTGTTGTATTCAATTAAAGCAACAGCATTTTTTCAATCCAAATACCAGTTAATTTTTGGCTGCTCATTTATTTATTGCGCAATTTATATCCAAGGGTTAATGAAGTGTTTTTCTGCTGTTGTAGTCAGTAAAAGAAATGGTGTTTTTCAACGCCAAAGAAGAAATTTTGCCTGTAGCATGATTCATTTCCGAAGGTTAATTAAACGTTTTTCTGCTGTTGTAGTCCGTAAAATACACGTCGTTTTAACACGCCACATAGCTGTTAATTTTTGGCAGCTCATTTCTTTTGCGCAGTTTATATACAAGGGTTACCCAAGCCTGTTAGCGGGTTCATTTGGAGTCAAATACAGGGTGTGTATTTATCATATACAGATATCTTCATTAAACAGAGTCTGTACATTTTTGAACAAACAGTATGTAAGACAGAGAGGTGGCAGGCTCTTCACATGCGAGTGGCAGTGGCACAAACATTCCTCGAGCAGGCCCAGGTCGCAGCACAGTAGAGGGACGTCGCAGCAGGAGTCACTCGGTGAGGCCAGAACTACTCATGGCGCCAGCAGTCGTTCAACGAGGCGATTTCAAAGAGACAACAGTATGCGTCCTTCAAAAAATTATAAAATGTAGAAATTTCAAAAAAAGTGATAGATTTATTGACCCAACACAGCAATGTTTCAGCCCTCACCAGGGCTTTTTTCAAGCTACACACATAGTGCCATCTAGTGGTATATGTAGTGAAAACGTGACATCAATCAATAAAGTAATACAATATAAAAAAATATATGTGATTCAGATATAAGAATAGTGTTATACATAATCAATTGTATCATATAATCATCTCCATAAAAGTGAAATTACAATGTATATATCAATATGCAATACACCATGATACAGTGAAACCATTATTTACATCATAATGATATCATGAACACACACAAGTGTATAGTAATAAGGCTTAGAGAAAAGCAAAAGAATCCGAAGAGGAGACTCACTGGATGGAGCTGACATGCATCATCTTCCTTCGGCGTCTCACAAGATGGACTGTGCATGTGCCGCACGGAATACGGCGCCGTGCTTGGGGTCTAAAAACTCCAATGAAAAAGTGAACGGCCCCCGACACAATCCGCCATGCAAAATGAAACAAAGCCGCGTGTCTTTGCAGCCTGTAATCAAGGGAATACACGGAGCGTTTCACAATAAAATGCCAAAGAAGAACTTTCTATAGGTTTTTTAGCCAAATTTTTCAGGGGTCTATTAATAGGGAAATTTTTTGCTTAATCAAAAACCTAAAATGTATCACCCCCCAAAAAAAACTTTTTACCCTCAATGGAAAAATGATCTCAGGTGGGGCCAAATAAGGGGATATAAAAACCTTTGACACCCCCAATATGGCCCAAGAAATCCAGGTATATTAGCCAACTTTCAAAAAAACGCGCTAAAGCACTCCCTAGCCCCAAAAGGGGACAAAAAAAAAAAAAAAGAAAAAAAAAAAACAAAAGCAAGAAAATGAAAATAGAAGGTTTTGTAAATATCCAGAAAAGGGGGGTTTTTTCTTTTTAGAATACAAAATAAACAAAATTAAAATGGAATAAAAACAATTCAAATATATAATTTTATATATATTTTTATAAATATATATAAATATATTTTTTAAATTATTACATACATATATACCAGCATTTTTTGTCTACATAAAAAAAAAAAAGTGGCGTAAAAAAAGCATTCCTGGAAATAAATCAAAAAAAATTTAACGAAAAATTGGGGGTAATTTTGAATTCTAATTTAAAGGCCATTGGGATAAAGGAATTTAATCTGTGAATCCATTTAACTCCCTTTTTTTACAAAAAAAGGCCCCTATTGCCCCCCCGTTTTATGAGGGAAAAATTTGCAATAATAAAAAACCTTAATCCTAAATTTTATTTTTAAAAACAAAAAATATTTCGGAAGGAATTTCAGTTTTCCCTGTACGGATGGTTTAGAATATTTTTACCAATCCTCACCCCAAAAAAACCCTAAAATACGACCCTTGAAAGATTTGGGGCAAAAAGCCTATATGAAAGTTCTCTTTTATTTATTATTATTGCGAAACCTTTTTTTGTGTATTGCGCCTTGATTGGCTGCGGTGACATCACAGCTTTGTTTATTTTTTGCATGCCCGGATTGTGTCTGGAGCCGCTTACATTTCATTGGGTTTTTTTAGACTCCTAAGTAGGTTTGAGCGATTAGTTGGGCCCTCGACATCGATCAATGGTGATAGTCACCATCTCGACAATTTGTCGTGTCATTAGATCGTGACCATTAAAGCTATGGGAGAGCAACCACCCTTTATTCTTACCCAAACAGGGCTGGGAAGCTGGAATTAACCCACAACAGTCAAAAATATACTGCCCTTTAGGGAAACACAGGTTTAAAACCACAGAAAAAAAATCACCCGACCCTCACTATCCCCGTCTTGCACCACAGCATGACCTTAAACTTTCATGACCCACAAATTAAAAAGTGCCAGAAGGCAGATGATTTGAACCTCATTTTACTTGAACTGGACTTGGGCTACCCCGCCCCGGAAAGCAGCATACCCCAAACCTGATGACCCCCAATTTAAAAAGTGGGAGGAAAAAAAAGGGGTCTTTTCAAACACCATTTTTGTTGAATGGCTTTAAAATAATTTTTGTCTGAAGGCAGTATGACCATTAAACCGTCTGACCCCCACAGATTAAAAAGGCTGGGAAAAGGAGCTTTCAAACCATTTAGTTTTACTGGACATTGACTATACCGTCCTGGGCCACAGCATGACCCCAAACCTGCATAAACCCGGGATTAAAAAGTGCCAGAAAAAAAAGGAGTCTTTAAAACCCAAAATTATAGTTTAACTGGACTTTGGACTAATATACCGGCCCTGGGCCGCGCATAAAGCCCCAAACCTGCTTTGACCCCAGAAAAAAAAAGTCCCCGGGAAAAAGGAGTCTTTAAACCCCCAAATTTTATTTGAACGGGAAACATTGATTTTCCCTGTCCGGGGGAACACACCCAGGGACCCCCCAAAACCTTGCAGGGCCCCCCAGATTAAAAAGTCCCGGAAAAAAGGAAAGCCTTTCAACCCCTTTTTTATTTTTAAAGGGAAATTTAAAATGTCCCTGCCCGGGTTTAGCGCTTGCCCCCCCGTATGAGTGCGGCCCAATTGAGCTTCACTTGGAAATCTGGGGGGTTTTAACGCTCCTGTTCCCCCCCGGGCCCTTTTTTTTCTTGGCATTCTTTTTTTCATTTTACTAAAAGTGTAAAGGAAATTGTCTCTTTTAACTTTTTTCTCTTTTCCGGGGTTTCCATACTCCATGTCCTCTAAATTAACCTACTCTGGCCCAAGGTTTTCCGGTACCCTCCCTTGAAACAATTAAGAGGAATTTTTTTACCGGGCTATTTTGGGTAATGCAAGTTTTTTGTAGTTTAATTTTTAGAAAAAAAAATTTTTAAAAATTTGGATGGAATCCCACCATGTTTTTGTTTCTTTTTTTTTTAATTGTATTAAAGGGGGTTGCCCTAAATTTCAGGGTTGATAGCTTGTTAAAGATTTTGGGAAAAAACCAAGTCATTTTGCAATAGGGTTAAAATTAACGGGGTGCCCTCCCTTTTCCCTGTTTCTGACGCCCAATCCCCTTGAGCCATCTTGACAATTGTGAAAACAAATGTCGGGTTAGAAAAAAATTTTTTTTTTTTATAATAGGACCTGTAGTAAAAAGGGGCATTTAAAAGAAAAACCCCCAAAAAAACTCAAAGCATGCCCCTTGAGCCATTTGGACAATTGTGAAGAACAAAGGGTCTGTTAGAAAAAACATTTTTTTTTTTAAATAGGACCTTTAGTATTGCTGCTTTTTAAAAGCAGCATGCCCCAAAAAAAATTAAAAAAAATAAAATTCTCAGCCTTTAAAAATTGTGAGGGACAATGCCACTTAAAAGCCACATTTTTTTTCCCAAAGGACCATGATTTTTTGTGTATCTCACAGCAACATGCCCCAAAAAAAATTTAAAAAAAAATTTTGGATTTCAGCCACTGTTAAAAATTGGAGGGGGGAAAAAATCCCATTTAAAAAGCCACTTTTCTTTTCCCAAAAGGACCAAAATTAAAAGCTGAAATCTCACAGCAACATGGACCTAAAAAACCATTGAAAATTGGGGGAAAAAATTCTAAAGAAAAAAGTGAGTAATGGAATACGGTTTGTCATGAACCTTGCTGTCTTTTACAGTCTCCTCACAGCAAAACCCCCAAAAATGAACTGCTGGGAAAAGAGAATAAAAATTTTGCAGAAGAAAAATGATCATTTTTAAAAAAAATTTTCAGAGGACCCTTTTGTTTGAAGAGGAAAGGGGGAAGGGAGATCGGCAAAAATCGGGTGACCTCCCGGCCAAATTTGGGGGCCCCAAAAATCATCAAGGGGATCCATGCCTGATTTTATCCCTTTATGAAAATTTAAACCCATCCACTTTTTCTGTGGAAAAACGGATGCGTTTGTCTGTTAAAGACTCCTAAAACTTTGCGGGAAAGGGCCGCTCAAAATTTGACCCGGCGCTGGGCAGGACCACCTCTATGGGGTGGCGGGGCGAGCTCGGGCCCTTCGTCCCCTTTTTGGGTACCCAGAAGGGCTTTTGGGTCCGGAACACATACAAAAAAAAATCTGTGTTGAGGGGCAAAAAAGTCGTGCACCATGTTTTTAGCTGGTCTCTGTGTGTTGGATGTGTGCCCCTGAAATTTCATGCGTTGGTTGGGTGGTAAATAAAGATTGCCAGAGGTCACCATTAGGTTCTGCCACCTTTCCTGCTGTGCGTTCGGCTACTTGGCCTTTACTGCTGTCACGTCGTGATGTTGTTCCACCGTAAAATTTGGGGAACGTTTAAAACGACGGGAACAGATGTCTCCAGTTGTCAATCGGGGAAGGGTTTTTCCCTTTCCTGCATTTTACTCTCTATTTTGGGTGGGTGGAAGGAAAAAATTTTGAGTTTTGGGTTTTTTACCCTGGATCCAAGGGGGGTGGGGGCCCCTCAGTAATGTTGTTCATTTTTTTGGCCTTAATGCGGGGGTCATTTTTGGGGGGAAATGGAGCATCCAAGCCTCATGTGAGAGATGGGGGCCTTTATTTTTCCCCAAGGGCCCCTGGGTCGAGGGGCCCCCCTAGCAAAAATGATCTTCCTCAAACTTCCTCCTTGTCCAAATTCGCGCCCAAAAATCTTTTTCCCAAAGGCCCGGGAAAGTCGGGTTAACGCGGGTGTCTAAGAAAATTTTTCCTCCTCTCCTCCCCTGCTCCCGGCAAAGCTTCAAAATCAGCCCTGACTTGCCCGAGATGATGCAAACCCCGAGAGCTGATGCGCACCTTGCACTAGCTTGGACCCCGAACCACTTTCCTAATGAAAAAACCGATTTAAATTTTTGAAAAAATTTTTGGGCCTTGTGGATTTTAGGAGGGGAAAGGGGGTCCCTGTCCCCATCTGTGTCCGTTTTCCCCCCCCGTTGCTGGCGGGGGTCTGTTGTTTTTAGGTGTCCCAACGATCGTTCCAGAACTAAGATCAACCCCCAATGGTCATGCTGGGAAAAAGGGGCCCTTGGGCCCCCTGAAAATTTTTGGGGGCCCTTTTCAAAACTGGAAAAGGGTGGTTTTCAGGGGCTCTTTCAAACCCGCCTCCACTCTCGGTGGCTCAACCCCCCCGAGGTCCCCCCGTGCTTGTAAAGGCCCTGTTTTCACTTTGTTTTCTGCGTTTAAAGGCATTTTCGTTGCGGCCCCAATCGCTAGAGAAAGTGGAGGGGGGGGGAATTCCAGGGGGTTGCCACGGGCAACAATGGGCTGTTGGGCGGGGGGGGCCCAGCTGGCTTTCATCGCAGCCAGGCGGGGGCAAAAAAAGGGTGGGGAACGGGCGGAGGGTCGAACTTAGCCTTTGAGCCTTCCCCGCAGGCCCGTTTAAAAACCCGGGGGGGAGCTCTTTAAAAAAAATTTCTGGGCAAAAGGTTTATGGGCTTTTGCCCGGCAAAGGGGTGTGCTCAAGCCTTTCCGGGAAAATTAAGGGGGGGGCCAGCAGATTTCGCCCCCCTTATCGCACCCCCCCTTGCCTGGCACAGGTTCTTGGCACCCCGCCCGCGCCGGGGGCTCATTGCGGAGGCCGTCAAAAGCTCCTGACCTGTGTGTGGACGGTCTCCCAAAACAGGTTAAATTTCAAAAACCCGGGGGCCCCCCCGGGTTTTTTGGGCAGTGATGCCACCCAAAGGGCCTCGGGGGAAAGGGAAAACCCCGCACCCTCCCTGCGGTTTTGAAAAAGCGTGCCCCCGAGGGTGAGAGCCCCGTCACCCCAGAGACATCCAACCCCGCTCCCCAGTGAGCTGTAAAAGAAATTAAGGGGGCCTTGGCCGTGTTACTAGTCCTTTTTGTCGGTGGTCAGATTTGGAATTTCGGCCCACAGAGCAGTCAACGCGCTTGAATTTTTAGATGACACGTGGCTGGCCAAGGGCAGGGGACGGCTTTTCTGGCAAAGAAGAAATGCAGCTCGGCATCTGGTATTGGGGGTAGGCAAGGGCCATGACATGGCGGGGAACCCATCTGTGTCCTCCAGTCGGAAAGGCAAAAGTTCCAAGGCCAAAAGCACTGGCAATGCCGACATTCAGGCTTTTGGGCTTTGGGGATGGTTTGGGTTAAAGTGTTTTCTTGCTGCTCCCATACCTGGAAGACAGAAGGGCTGGCTGCTATCAAGACTGGCTGTGTACGTGATGAGGTCGTCAAGCTGGCGGAAGGAGAAGGGTGTAGGGCCGTTGGGTCCTCTGGTGGTGCTGGTGGTACTAGGGCGACGTGGTGGAGGCTGAAGCGGAGGCTGATCCTGATAATGACTCAGACGATTGGGCAGCTGAGGAACGCTTGGTGGTGGCGGAGATGGAGGACAGAGGTGTGGACAGTGGTTGGGAGGCCGGCGTCGGTCTGTCCTTTTTTGGCCATGGGTTGCCTCCATTTCAACTCATGCATTCGCTGTGTGACTAGACTGTTGGTGGTGGTCTAACACCTAAGGTTCTTGCCCTCTACTTATGCGTTTAGGGGCAAAGGCTGGCATATGACATGATGGTGAATCAGAGGCTTGCTCAAAGAAGAAGGCCCAGGGTTGAGAGGTCCTGGACCTTTTTGTCGACGATAAGCGAGGAGCGGGATTGCGCCCTGGACGTGGCTCGGCGGGGAGTTCATTTTTTAGGTGGACTTCTGCGACCGCCCTCTCCCTTTTTGAGGCGGAACCCATACTGTCCTACCCATCGTCTTCCTCCTCGTCCAGTGACTGAAGCGGCTCGCAAGCAAATTCTGCTGAAAAGACCACGTTGGATCCGCAATGTCGTCATCCATCATCATCAACACTGGTGACTTCGATCCGTCCTGAATTCTGCATCAGGAGCTGCGGGCTACAAGCAAGAGGGACTGCAAGGCGTTGCACGACCGCTACGGATTTTTGCGATTGTCCGGCTTCCTTCTCCTCCTCTGATGGCATCAGTAACTGGGCGTCGAGCAGAGAAAATCTTCCTCTTTGGACTCTTGATCTTTTAACATGCCTTCTGACCCCAACGCATTTTGTCATCAAAGAGGCTTCAAAAAATGGATTATCACAGTGGTGGGTACACGAGTTGACATTTGGGCTGCTTCATGTTGGACGGTTGTGATGTTGTGTGAGACATTTGTGGCATGTGACTGGGAGGACGAGGAGGTAAGACTGCTGGATGAGGTTGCATTAGACAACTGATGGACAGATTGGACGACGCTGTTCGTTACTTGAGGATTCAACAGGGCCCTGACCCAGCTATGGTCAGGCATGATGGTCGCAAACTGACGATCCGCTGGTATGCCGTCAATTTGTTGTCGCAGCACTGGAAGGAGTCCTTATCTAGTAACCTCTACCTCCATTCCTACCCCCCTCTTTGCTCGCTTTCCACCTGAATTTCGCTCCATGTTCAGAAATATAAAAATTTGTGAAGGTATGGAAGAGTTTGGGTAAAGTATCTTATTAAAAAGCGGCAAATCACAGCTATTCTCAAATCCCTCAAATCAACAAAATTGCTGGATTCAAATATAACTGCAAAGTAGATCTATCAACAATAGCTTGGACTGCGCAAAGTGAAAAAAACACGTATCTGAAATGTCATTCGGATAATAAAAGGTTATTTTTGGCACCTATCAATTCAACATGTGGTGACTACAAAAATTGCTGTATTCAAATTTAAACTGACAATGTAGATCATCAAACAAAGCTGGCATGCTAGCAAAGTGTAATAACACGTATCGTATTGTATTCGGGATTATTCAATGGTATTTTTTGCACTTTCCTATTCACCTGTGGTGACTACAAATTGCTGTATTCACATTTAAGTGCAAGGGTGCCTCAATGACAAAGATTGATTAGTGAGCCATAGTCAATAAAACACGTATCTGACATTTCATTCGGATAATAAAAGGTATTTTTTGGCACCTATCCAATTCACATGTGGTAACTACTAATTGCTGCATTCAACAATTAAGGCAAGGTGCCTCATTGAACAAAGCTGTAGTTGCGCCAATGGACAAAATACTCGTATTCTGTATGTATTCGGATATTAAAAGTTTTTTTGGCTCTTTTCAATTCACAATGTGGTGATTCCAAATTGCTGTATTCACATTAAGTGCAAGGTGCCTCAATGAAACAAATCTGGACTGGGCAAAACAAAAGTGCAAAAAAAACACCTTCTGTAATGTATTCGGATAATAACAAGGTATTTTTGGACCTATTCAACCGTGCTAACTACAAAATTGCTGGATTCTAATTTAACTGCAAGGTGATATAATGAACAAAGGTGGATTGGGCAATTGAAAATTGAACACTATCTGAAATGTTACTATAATAAAGTGGGGAGTTTCTGCAACTAACAAAGAGACCTGCAGTTACTAGAAACGATGTGTATCCTAATATTAAGTTCAGGCTGGCCCAATATCAGGATTAATTTCAATAGAAAAACTGTGTTAATAATAAAGCTAGTGCAATGTCTACACTAAGTCTCTTGTGAACTTTATCACAGTATTCTTTATAGTGCTTGTCTGTGTTCGCCCGCGTGGGGACGCCACCCTCGCTCCCCCGTGACTTGTACTGCGGTAGAGCTCTTTAAAATTCTTACCTAACACATATAATCTTCCAATCTCTAATTAATAAGTTGTGTATGGATCACAGCTAACAGAACTAACAGTAGAGCTTTCTCTGTGAAGAAATAGATTAATTTCGCTGAGCTGTTTGGACACAAGCAGAGCGCATGTCCTTCTTCTCTGAGACGCTGTGGAGACACTGAGGCTGAACAGGAAGGGCTGTTCTATGTAAAACGAGGTCATGTGATTTTTTCCAGCCAATTGCAACCATTACACATCCCAGTCATGACGTCGCACCCCACATCTCACCTGCTCTATTCTGTAAGCTGATTTGCTGGCTGCCAAAATGACGGAAGCGCCGGGAAAAAGGCGCGTCTTAATAGATGATGCACAGATTTTAACCTAAATTATCGATGATCTAAAAATTTCGATCAATTAAAAAACGGTTGCCGATTTCAACTTTGTCGATAATAATCGCTCAACCCAAATTCTAAGCGCTGGCGGGCCGATAGTGTCTGTGCCGGCACATGCGCGTCCCAAATTGTGAGACGCCGAAGGAAGTTGATGCATGTCAGCTCCATCCAAGGGGAGTCTCCTCTTAGGATTCCCTTTTGCTTTTCATCAAGCCTTATTACTATCACTTGTGTGTCCATCATATCATTATGATGTAAATAATGGTTTCACTGTATCATGGTGTATTGCATATTGATTATACACATTGTAATTTCACTTTTATGGAGATGATTATATGATCAATTGATTTGTATAACACTATTCTTATATCTGAATACACAATTTTTTTTTTATATTGTATTACTTTATTGATTGATGTCACGTTTTCACTATATATACCACTAGATGGAACTATGTGTGTAGCTTGAAAAAAGCCCTGGTGAGGGCTGGGAAAAGTTGCTGTGTTGGGTCATTAAAATCTCTCACTTTTTTTGAAAGTGCTGCCTTGTCTACTTTTTTGAATTACTCATGGTTTGACCTGGATCCTGGTCATTTAGGCGTGCACTCATTCATTTTTTGGAGTTTATTGTTACTTGCTGCTGTGACTGCTCTATTTCAAACAGTATGCGTCCAACCATCCTAAGGAGCATAAGCTGACTGTACTCCTGTCCAAGTTGTTGGTACTGCAGTCCCTCCCTTTCCAAATTGTGGACTCTGCACCGTTCAGAGAATTAATGGCCTGTGCCGAGCCGGAGAGTTCCACGCCGTAATTTCTTTTCCAAATAGGCAGTACCAGCCCTTCACAAATATGTAGAACAGAAGGTGGGCCAGTCCTTGAGCTTATCGGTTTGTTCCAAGGTGCATGGCAGCGTGGACATGTGGAGCTGTATCTATGGTCAGGGCCAGTACATGTCCTTTATGGCCCACTGGGTGAATGTGCTTCCTGCAAAGCCACACCAACAACTTGGACAGGAGACGCCGCTTTCTCCTCCACTTTGTCAAACTGCGGCTCCTGCGCCAAATGTCCGCCTCCTCCTCCTCCACCACCACCACCATCTCAGCCTCCACAAGTACTGCTCCATCATACCACATGTGTAGGGAACAGCGGTGTCACGCAGCTCTACACCTGGCTTGCCTCGGCGAACGAAGTCACACAGGGGAGGAACTGCTCCGCATCATGCAGCAAGAAATCGATGTGTGGCTTTCTCCGCACCAACTGCAAATCGGAAAACCCTGGTGATTGGCAATGGGAGGAACATGGTGTCCCGCGCTGCCACCGAGGAGGGGTGGTCCATGTGCCATGCATGGCAGCACGTGTTCAAACTGGTTGTGAAAAGGTTCCTGAAATCTTCCACCCATCTTCAGAACATTTTCTGAAAATGGCCCAAGGGAAAATGTGCATGCACTTCATCCATTCCCAGAAAGCAGGAACACCCTCCTCGAGTTGCAGGGCAGAACAGCCTCCCCAAACAAAAGCTGATATGCGATGTTTCCAACGTTGCAATTCCCGCCTGCACATGTTGGACCTACTGTATGAACAGAGAAAGGCCATTAACGATTTTTTGATGATCCAGGCTGTTAAGGATGGTCTTTCAAGGGGACCTTCAGGTATATTGGATGGTTGCCAGATTTGGTTTGATGACCTAGGTCGTGACGCAATTGACACAGAAGACAGAGTTCTTCTGAGACCAAATGCATAATTTATTAGTTAAAGCATCCTGTATTTATCCCGTTTATAGAGGGCGTTCCCTTTTATTTACATAAGCTGACATCAGATTTAAGAACACATCACTTGATTTAGGTACAAAGTTAGTCCGGAAATATGGCCTTATTA
>JAODAL010077125.1:0-13380 GCA_025379985.1 Phyllomedusa bahiana | reverse complement strand
TTAAAAATAGGAGGGGAGAAAGAGGCCAGTTAGCAGTGAAGATGAGACAAGTAATGTGTGACATTACACTAATCAAGAAAGAGGAAGAGGGAAGATAATCAATATGGGATGTAATACCATAGGGAGATAAACACTATTAGCATGGTTGTATTACTTCATGTAGAAGTGACTTATAGACACATTTTCACTACAAGCCAGTATCATAGTAGGTGGCTAATCTTACTACAGTTAAGGCAAATGCACCCAGCTTCAAAGACCAGAAAATCCCTAAACTTTGTGACTACTATACATCATCACACTGCAGTTAACTGTAATACGTTGGGTAAAGACTGTAGACTTCTTATGAGATTGTTGATCACATTAAGGAAATCATGTCAATGTCACGCAAATGTTATGGTCATTCATTGGATGGCAAGAAGGAAGGGAAGTAAAATGTGGCTACTCAATCCATACGTTGACATCTAGGAGCTAGATGATTATTTTTAATTTACCCTTCATTATGCCAAAATTCCAATATTTTTTATTTTTAACATGTTTGATGGAATTTTAAGACACATATAAATAATTAAAACATATTTAATGTAAAGAAAGAACATAAAAAATATTTATACCATTAAGTAGTCACCATGAACAGGATATAAACCTTATTTTACATGTTACAATAATAAATATATATTGTCAATTGCCATATAGCTATGCATTCAAGTAAGCTTTTCTTCTGCAAAAAATGTAATTTTGTAAAAAAATCTTATGTTTTAATTTTCACTATTTCAAGCCACCAAGACATTTTAAGCTTTTCGCTTCACACAAGTATCACAGTGTTATATTATAAATCTAGGCTAATTTTAGTTGTTCTCTCAGTGGCTACTGTAATTGTATAGCCCTTAGGTTCTCACTTACAAAACTCCAAATTAATATATAATCGATTTTTTTCTCAGTGACATAAAAGTTAAATGCTGTGGTGTATACGGAAATGGTGGGGAAGGCTCAACTAAATGTGACCTAAATGTCTAAAGTAGGTGCAATACCAAAATGCATCAACTTTGTTATGTTTTGTGGTCTACGAGCCCTCCAGAATCATATCCTTTATGAGATGTAATTATTGTATTATATTTTTTAATAATTGTTTTAATAAATCAAAGGTACAACAGCATTTAGATTACATTCAAAGGCATTTATTTTATTTTTTACATTTGAATAAAAAATAGTTTGTGCAAAACTAAATGCTCTGACATTTGTAAGTCATAATTCTCTTTTACAGTCTGGACATTGACAGTAAGTCCTCATCATTAGTTATATATAGTGATGACCGATTGTGTCATTATCGATTCAATAGTCGATATCATCGCCGATGATCATTAAAGTCTATGGGAGAGTAACACCTTCATTCTTACACCCAAACAGGGCTGGAGAAGCTGGAACATCCACAACAGTAAGCTGGATACCTGCTACATCTTAGGCAAGACAATTAGGGCTTGTTCACACGGCGTTTTGGATCCTTTTTACAGATCCGTTTTTGACAGTTGAAAAGCGCATCCGGAAGTGGATCCGCAAAACGCAGCAGTTGATACTTTATGTGGATCCGTTTTGAATGCTTTTTCACTTGCGTTATACGCAACCGTTTTCTGGATGCGTTCGCGGTCTCTCTCTCTCTCTCTCATTCATAGCTGTCCTGCCCCATTCATAGCTGTCCTGCCCCATTCATAGCTGTCCCGCAATCCATGCTGCGCCCCGTCCCGCGATCCATGCTGCGCCCCGTCCCGCGATCCATGCTGCGCCCCGTCCCCATGCTGCCCCACTCACCGCCGGTCCACCTCGGGCCGCGCCGTCCCGCGTTCCAGCCGCCACTCACCTGCGCCGATCCAGCAGCCGCTCACCTGCGCCGATCCAGCCGCCGCTCACCTGCGCCGATCCAGCCGCCGCTCACCTGCGCCGCTCACTGCGCTTTTCGCATCCGCTTTCAGGATGCAAAGCGTAGCTGATACGTACCCGGAGTGTGGAGCGCTTTTGGACAGGTGCCAAAAGCGCACTCCATTATCTCCTATGGGCTTTCACTTGCTTAAACCACAGAAGAATTGAAATGTCAATTCTTAAAGCACATGCGAAAAGCGCAGTGCAGGAGAGCTCTCAAAAGCCCATCGCCGATCTCCCGTGGGAACGGCGATGCGCTTTTGCCATTGAACACAATGTTAATCACACTGAAAATTGTTAGATCCGTTTTGCGGATCCGTAAAACGGATCCGTAAAATGGATCACAAAAACGTCGTGTGAACAAGCCCTTAGGCAACAAGAGTCACAGAAAAAAAGTCACACACTATTCACTATCCCTGTCTTGTACCACAGCATGACCCTTAAACCTGCACGACCCACAAATTAAAAAGTGCCAGAAGGCAGTATTATCTGAACCATCATTTTACTTGAGCTGGACATTGACTATACATGTCCTGGAACGCAGCATGACCCTCAAACCTGCATGACCCGCAGATTAAAAAGTGCCGGAAAAAGCAGTATTTGAAAAACCATCATACTTGTATAGGACATTGAATATGCCTGTCCTGGACCACAGCATGACCCTTAAACCTGTCTGACCCACAGATTAAAAAGTGCTGAAAAAAGGAGTCTTTGAACCTCCATTTTAGTTGAATTGGACATTGACTATACTTGTCCTGTACCGCAGCATGACCCTCAAACCTGCATGACCCGCAGATTAAAAAGTGCCGGAAAAAGGAGTCTTTGAACCACCATTTTAGTTTAACTGGACATTGACTATCCCTGTCCTGGATCACAGCATGACACCAAAACCCGCATGACCCATGCTGACGATGATGTTGACGACATTTGTGGCCGTGACTGGGAGGACGAGGAGGTAAGACCGCTGGATGCAGGTTTCATTAACCACTGAAGAACAGATTGGCATCGCTGTTCATTACTGAGATTTACAGGGCACCGACCCAGCAATGACAGGCCTGTCGGTCCTGCAACCGATGATCCGCTGGCTTGCGTGTTGTCACCAGCACTGGAAGGAGCACCTTCTCTCGTACCTCTATCTCCATGTCCTACACCCTTCTTTGCTAGCTTACCACCTGCATTTCGCTCCATGTTCAGAAAGATACAAATTTAAAAAGGTATGGAAGAGTTTTTGACAGTCTCTTATTGAAAGACGGCAAATCACAGCTATTCTTAAACCCCTCATTTCCTACAGCCAACTAGGATTAGAAACAGAATTGTTTCTATCGAATACCTGTGAAATGCGGTCTGGTGGAAGAACCGTAAGACAAAATCAGTGTTCTTCCTTCAGTCCCAGGGATTTACAACTGCTCAGTAGAACTAGGAATTGATAGATTACAACAAAATATCATACAAGTGCGCTATCTGCGCCAAACTGAGATTCAGCTAGCGCAATAAAACTATTCAAAAGTTACACGGATGGGAAATTGCGTTTTTTGCAGCAATGACACACGAGAACAGTTACTAGAAAATTTCTGTATCCTAATTTAAATACAAGGTGGCTCTTTGAACAAAACTGGGCCGCACCATGTAAAATACAGCTATTTAAAAGTTATACGGATTAGAAAAGGTGGTTTTTGCACCAATTATATACACCAACAGTTACTAGAAAATTTCTGTATCCAAATTTAAGTACAAGGGGGCTCTATGAACAAAACTGGGCTGCACCAAAGTGAAATCCAGCTATTTAAAAGTTATACGGATAACAAAAGGTGGTTTTTGCACCAATTAAAAAAAACAACAGTTACTACAAAATTTCTGTTTCCAAATTTAAGTACAAAGTGGCTTTTTGAGCAAAACTTGGCCGCACCAAAGTGAAATACAGCTATTTAAAAGTTATACGGATAACAAAAGGTGGTTTTTGCACCAATGAAATACACTAACAGTTACTAGAAAATTTCTACTAGCCAAATTTAAGTACAAGGTTGCTCTTTGAAAAAAACTGGGAGGCACAAAATAAAAGGTACAATTTTACCTCAGGTGCGAGGTGTGCTGGCCAAAAAGTGGTAAAAAAATGCCAATTCAATGCAGGTTCAAAGCAGAGTCTGGGCTGCACAATATATACCCTCCTTTCCAAAGCCAGCCTGTCTGTCTGTCTGTATGTCTGCCTGCCCCCCCCCCACTGTGGCTGTACAGCGCTAGATGCTTCTTTAAAAGTCTCTATCTAACTAACTAAGAACTGAAATTCTCTAATCTACCTATATTCTAATGTTCACAGCTAAAGCATAGTTGTCTGTATGAATAAAGAGAAGAACTGTGTCTCTGAGCTGAGCTGTATTGAGAGAGACGTAGCACACGTCTTGATCTAGTGAGAGACACTGAAACACTGATACTGAACAGGAAATGCTGTGCTATGCAAAACGAGGTCATGTGATTTTTCCAGCCAATGACAACCATAGATATCACAGTCCTGACGTCGCACACCCAGCTCACCCTGCTCTTAGCTGATTTGCTGGCCGCCAAAATGACAGGAAGCGCCGAAAATGGCGCGATAGTAATAGATTATCTGCAGATTGTCACCTAAAATATCGCGTGATTGGAAATTTCCGATCAGCCTAAAAATCGTGCCGATTTCAACTTTGTCGGGTGTTCAACGTCATGACTGTGATGTGTATGATTGTCTTTGGCTGGAAAATCACCTCGTTTTGCATAGAACAGCGTTTCCTGTTCAGTATCAGCTCACCCTGCTCTATGCTCTAAGCTGATTTGCTGGCCGCCAAAATGACAGGAAGCGCCGAAAATGGCGCGATAGTAATAGATCGTCACCTAAAATATTGCGTGATCGGAAATTTCCGAACAGCCTAAAAATCGTGCCGATTTCAACTTTGTCGATTATAATCCCTAGTCATATATTATGCAGCTGTACTGAGAAAAGCTGTGATAAGCCGTGAAGATGTAGGTCATGTCAAACCACATTACTGCTATGTCTAAAACTCCCAAAAATCTGAGGTTTTTAACCCACATTTTAACCAAATTATGGGAGTTTATCCAACAGTGGGAAGATGATCTCAGCTAGAGATGGGCGAATTTCTCAAAAATTCGATTCGGTCACTTCGCCGAATTTTCCGACAAAAATAAATTCGGTCCGAATTACTTCGGCACGAATCGCGTTAAAAAGCAGCTATTTCCAGGCTGCACAGAGCCTGCAGGGTGCTGTAGAACGTTGTGCCATGCTTAAATATGCAGAGGGAGCTTGGTTTGGTCTTCATACAATGTTGTGTTTTAGTATGACACGCAGATGACTGCCGCCGCTCTTAGAATCGCTTCACTATAAAATTCCCTGGGCACTTAAGAGGCAAAACTGACCAAAAAACTCAAGCGGAATGTAGCCTGATAAAGTCATGCCAGCGAAAGACTGGAAAAAAACAAGCTGAGAGCTCAGGTGGCAACATTAGTGACAGAGTGTGGAGGTGACGGCGGCAGCCACAGCAGCATGAGGTCAGGCAGTGGCACAATGACATTCTGGAGGCGGCAAAACAGTATTAGGCCACAGAGTGGCACAATGATACAGTGTGGAGGTCACGACAGCAGCAGCATGAGATCAGGCAGTGGCACAATGACATTCTGGAGGTGGCAAAACAGTATTAGGCCACAGAGTGGCACAATCACAGTGTGGAGTTCATGACAGCAGCAGCATGAGATCAGGCAGTGGCACAATGACATTCTGGAGGCAGGCAAAACATATTAGGCCACAGAGTGGCACAATGATACATTGTGGAGGTCACGACAGCAGCAGCATGAGATCAGGCAGTGGCACAATGACATTCTGGAGGCGGCAAAACAGTATTGGGCCACAGAGTGGCCCAATCACACAGTGTGGAGGTCACGGCGCAGCAGTATGAGGTCAGGCAGTGGCACAATGACATTCTGGAGGCGGCAAAACAGTATTGGGGCCACAGAGTGGCACACTCACACAGTGTGGAGGTCACGGTGTGCTGCAGTATGAGATCAGCAATGGCACAATGACATTCTATGGAGGCGGCTAAACAGTATTAGGCCACAGAGTGGCACAATGATACAGTGTGGAGGTCATGACAGCAGCAGCATGAGATCAGGCAGTGGCACAATGACATTCTGGAGGCGGCAAAACAGTATTAGGCCACAGAGTGGCACAATCACACAGTGTGGAGGTCACGACAGCAGCAGCATGAGATCAGGCAGTGGCACAATGACATTCTGGAGGTGGCAAAACAGGAGGAAGCCACAGAGTGGCACAATGACTGAGAGCGGAGGTCACGGCGGCAGCAGCATGAGGTCAGGCAGTGGCACAATGACACAGTGTGGAGGACATGGCAGCAGCCACAGCAGCAGCATGAGGTCAGACAGTGGCACAATGACACAGTGTGGATGTCACGGCAACAGCAGCAGCAGCATGAGGTCATAGAGTGGCACATTGACAGAGTGTTGAGGTGGGTGGCAATACCAGTCCCTGGTAAAGATGGTGGTAGGCAGATGGAGAAACTGTCAGCAGATGTGTGGCATCAGGTGGGTGGCGGTATCAGAATAGTGGCTGAGGCAGGTAGTTTGAACCCAGACTGACGCCTAAGGCATTGGTGTGTGGAAATCCTGGCCGATCCACGCCTGATTCATCTTGACAAAGGTCAGTCGTTCCACATTTCCCGTGGACAAGCGGGTTCTCCTTGGGGTAACGATGGCCCCCGCCGCACTGAACACCCGCTCTGATGCACAAACTACTGGCCGGGCAGGACAGCTTCTCCACTGCAAAACTCGGCAAGTTTGCGGCCACAACATCCAGTTGGCTTGCCCAGTAGTCCAGCGGATCTTCTAACTGATGTGGCAGAGTGCTGTCCAAGTAGGCCTCAACCTGTTGGTTCAGGGACTGCTACAGGTCCTGCTGCTGCTGGCAACTGCCCTCCTCACTAGGCGGGTGAAGGAAGCTGCTCATCAGTGACTCCAGACTTAGGTTACTACTGATGGAGCTGGTACTGCTCCTACCCCCCCACCTTCCCCCAGCAGCCGTGGCAGTAGTACGTGAGTGCTGAGGAACCCCCCGGTCAGACCTGTCAGAGGAGGGACGATGCCGCACATAGGCAGCAGCCAACTGATTACGGAGGATTTCCCTATAGTATTTGAGTTTGTCTTCCCTCTCAATAGCTGGGAAAAAGGCTCCCATTTTGGACCGGTAGCGAGGGTCCAATAGGGTGGAGAGCCAGAAGTCATCCCTCTGCCGGATGCTGACTATTCGGCTGTCACTAGCCAGGTAAATAAGCATGCTGCGGGCCATCTGCACAAGTGACTCCGAGGGGCTCCCTGCCTCCATTTCCACTGTATACTGCCACGGTGCTTGGGGGTCATCTGCCTCGTCTTCCTCATCTCCATCCACCTCCTCCAGCTGCTCCTGCTCCTCCTCTTGTCACCTGGGTAGAAAATCCACTCATTTCACCAGACAATGCTTCTGCTCCAATGTCCTCCTCCACCTCCTCCATTCAGTCCCCACCGGACTCATGTGGCCACGAGATGTAGTCGCCACGTCTCCAGTCCCCTGCCCAGACAGATTTTTCAGCATCTGTTCCAGGACATGAAGCAGGATGATGTTATTCATCCCGTAGTCCTGGCGACTGACAAATAACGTCGCCTCCTCGAATGGCCTCAAACGGCAGGTGTCACGCATGAGCTGCGACTGGCTGACATCAAAGTTACACAGGGGCGTACTTCTGTCTGCCTGGATCATCAAAAAATCGTTAATGGCCTCTCTGTTCATACAGTCGGTCCAACATGTGCAGGCTGGAATTCCAGCGGGTGGAAACATCGCATATCAGAGTGTGTTGGGGGAGGCCGTTCTGCCGCTGCAACTCGAGGAGGTGTTCCTGGCTTTGTACGAATGGATAAAGTGCATGCACAGTTTCCTGGCCATTTTCAGAATGTTCTGAAGATCGGTGGAAGACTTCAGGAACCTTTTCACAACCAGATTGAACACGTGCGCCATGAGGGCGCATGGACCATCCCTCCTCGGTGCAGCGCGGACACCATGTTCCTCCCATTGTCCCGTCACCATGGTTCCGATTTGCAGTTGGCGCGAGAAAGCCACACATCGAATTCTTGTTGCATGACGCGGAGCAGTTCCTCCCCTGTGTGACTTCGTTCGCCGAGGCAAGCCAGGTGTAGACTGCGTGACACCGCTGTGCCCTACACATGTGGTATGATGGAGCAGTACTTGTGGAGGCTGAGATGGTGGTGGTGGAGGAGAGGAGGAGACGGAGATTGGCGCAGGTGCAGCAGTTTGACAACGTGGAGGAGAAAGCGGCGTCTCCTGTCCAAGTTGTTGGGGAGCCTGGGCTGGAAGCACATTCACCCAGTGGGCCGTAAAGGACATATACTGGCCCTGACCGTAGTTACAGTTCCAGACATCCGCGCTGCCGTGCACCTTGGAACTAAACCGATAAGCTCAAGGACTGACCCACCTTCTGTTCTACATATTTATGAAGTGCTGGTACTGCACTTTTGGAAAATAAATTACGGCTTGGAACTCTCCATCTCGGCTCGGCACAAGCCATTTAGTTCTCTGAACGGTGCAGAGTCCACCATTATGGAAAGGGAGGGGACTGCAGGACCAACAACTTGGACAGGAGCACGGTCAGCTGCGTGCACACTTAGGATGGTTGGACGCATACTGTTGTCTCTTTGCAATCGCCTCGCTGAATGACTGCTGGTGCCATGAGTAGCGAGGAGCAGGAGCATCTGGAACGGGAGATGATGTCAAAGAGAAACAGCTCCCTCCTGCAGAGGTGGTGGAGCCTTGACTGGCTGTAATGGCATGCATGCCACTGGGCGCTGCTGCTGCTGCTGTTGCTGCGGCGGCAGGATGGACCACCGAATCTGAGCCACGTTTCTCCCAGGCCACCGGATGGTGACGCGCATGTGTTGACGCCAGGGCCGTGTGCCAACGTTAGCTCCCTGGCCACGCTTCACTTTCTGCCCACAGATTCTACATATACCCATATTCGGCTCCTCCAGTGTCTTAGCAAAAAACTGCCACACCGCCGAGTATCGGATTTTACCGCCAACGCTCTGCACTGACTGACTACTGCCGCCGCTGCCTCGCTGTGCCCATGTGCTGCTACTTTTCTTGGACACTGCGACAGCGGGTTTTTTACCCCGTGGCCGCTTGGCTCCCGACCTCACACTGCTGCTATCCTGCTGACTCACCGCCACACGAACCCACTGCTGGCTGCGCTGCTGCCGACGCGCAAGCTGAACGCCCTCTTCTCCTGACGATGATGAGCCCTTGCCTCACCCGGCTTCCAAGTGCGGTCGCTACATCATCATCTATTTGTGTTTCATCGTCACTGCTGTCCTCATCACCGGTCTTGGTATGCCGAGGCTGACCTCTCACAACATGACCTCCCATGCCACTCTCCACATCTATACTTTGCCGCCTACTGCAAGAAGCAGGCGATATTGGCCCCATTTCTTCGCTGCCAAGTAGCTGCTGACTGCCCTCCTCAAATTGTTCATCCTCGCTATATAGTGGCGCTGAGCCCAGACCACATAGTAGATCTCTGGCTGAGGGAACCGGATGGGTCAGAGGGGGCTGAGGACAGGTGAGGGCTGCTGACACCGCTCCCGGGTCATGCCAACTAATGGTTGTGTCTGAGGTTCCCACCGACTCTTGGCTGGGGTTGTCAGATGTCATCTGGGAGGAAGAGGATGACCTAGTCAACCAATCAAGAACCCTTGGGTTGCTGAACACCACACGGCTGCTAGATGACAGCGGCAGTTGTGGCCTCACCGAGTGACCCCTGCTGCGATGTCCCCTTGCTGTGCTGCGACCTGGGCCTGTTCCAGGAATGTTTTGTGCCACTGCAGAGCCTGCCACCTCTCTGTCTGACATACTGTTTGTTCTAAAATGTACAGACACTGTTTGATGATGATATCTGTATATGATATACACCCTGTTTTTGACTCCAAATGAACCCGTAACAAGCTTGGGTAACCCTTGGATATAAATTGCGCTCCACAAATGGCCAGGAAAAGTTTCCTTGTATGTGTCGTTTAAAAACACTATGTTTTAATAAATGTAAAAGCACAAACAGGCTTAATTAACCTTCGGACATGAATTAGGCTACAGGAAAATTTGTCGCTTGTTACAATTGCGTGTTTTCTACGCCACACAACAAGAGATACAGTTGTAATTAACCATTGACTGTGAATTAGTCAAAATTAATAACTTATATATTTTGGCGTTGAAAAAGACGGTTTATTTTTGTCAGCACACCAGCAAAACAACGCTTAATTAACCCCTGGATGTATATTGCGCCAAAGAATCGAGCCCCACAAAATAGTAGCTTTGTAGCGTGTTACAATTGTGTGTTTTCTACGCCACACAACAAGAGATACAGTTGTAATTAACCTTTGCTTGTGAATTAGGCTACAGGAAAAATTTATATATTTTGGTGTTGAAAAAGACGGTTTGTTTTTGTCAGCACACCAGCAAAACAATGCTTAATTAACCCCTGGATGTAAATTGCGGCCAAAGAATTGAGCCGCATAAACTATAGCTTTGTAGCGTGTTACATTGCGTGTTTTTCTACGCCACACAACAAGAGATACAGTTGTAATTAACCTTTGCTTGTGAATTAGGCTACAGGAAAAAATTTATATATTTTGGCGTTGAAAAAGACGGTTTCTTGGGGTCAGCACACCAGCAAAACAACGCTTAATTAACCCCTGGATGTAAATTGCGCCAAAGAATCGAGCCCACAAAATAGTAGCTTTTGTAGCGTGTTACAATTGCGTGTTTTCTACGCCAGACAACAAGAGATACAGTTGTAATTAACCTTTGCTTGTGAATTAGGCTACAGGAAAAATTTATAATATTTTGGCGTTGAAAAAGACGGTTTATTTTTGTCAGCCACCAGCAAAACAATGCTTAATTAACCCCTGGATGTAAATTGCGCCAAAGAATAGAGCCGCATAAACTAGTAGCTTTGTAGTGTGTTACATTTGCGTGCTTTCTACGCCACACAACAAGAGATACAGTTGTAATTAACCTTTGCTTGTGAATTAGGCTACAGGAAAAATTTATATATTTTGGTGTTGAAAAGACGGTTTATTTTTTGTCAGCACACCAGCAAAACAATGCTTAATTAACCCCTGGATGTAAATTGCGCAATAGAATTGAGCCGCATAAACTAGTAGCTTTGTAGCGTGTTACAATTGCGTGTTTTCTACGCCACACAACAAGAGATACAGTTGTAATTAACCTTTGCTTGTGAATTAGGCTACAGGAAAAATTTATATATTTTGGCGTTGAAAAAGACGGTTTCTCGGGGTCAGCACACCAGCAAAACAACGCTTAATTAACCCCTGGATGTAAATTGCGCCAAAGAATCGAGCCCCACAAAATAGTAGCTTTGTAGCGTGTTACAATCGCGTCTTTTCTACGACACACAAGTCGAGAGAAAGTTGTAATTAACCTTTGCTTGTGAATTAGGCTACAGGAAAAATTTATATATATTTTGGCGTTGAAAAAGACGGTTTATTTTTGTCAGCACACCAGCAAAACAATGCTTAATTAACCCCTGGATGTAAATTGCGCCAAAGAATTGAGCCGCCTAAACTAGTAGCTTTGTAGCGTGTTACAATTGCGTGTTTTCTACGCCACACACCAAGAGATACAGTTGTAATTAACCTTTGCTTGTGAATTAGGCTACAGAAAAATTTATATATTTTGGTGTTGAAAAAGACGTTTTTTTTTTGTCAGCACACCAGCAAAACAACGCTTAATTAACCCCTGGATGTAAATTGCGCCAAAGAATTGAGCCGCATAAACTAGTAGCTTTGTAGCGTGTTACAATTGCGTGTTTTCTACGCCACACAACAAGAGATACAGTTGTAATTAACCTTTGCTTGTGATTAGGCTACAAGAAAAATTTATATATTTTGGCGTTGAAAAAGACGGTTTCTCGGGGTCAGCACACCAGCAAAACAACGCTTAATTAACCCCTGGATGTATATTGCGCCAAAGAATCGAGCCACACAAAATAGTAGCTTTGTAGCGTGTTACAATTGCGTGTTTTCTACGCCACATAACAAGAGATACAGTTGTAATTAACCTTTGCTTGTGAATTAGGCTACAGGAAAAATTATATATTTTGGCGATGAAAAAGACGGTTTCTTGGGGTCAGCACACCAGCAAAACAACGCTTAATTAACCCCTGGATGTACATTGCGCAAAAGATTTGAGCAGCCAAAAAGGAAGTGGTATTTGTATTGTAAAAACGCTGTTTCTTTAAATGAATACAACAGGAACTGGCTTAGATCCCACTTGGATATTGAATGGATATGCAGCTGCAGTGGACGCACACTGGATTTCAGATCCATAAACCCAAAAAATTAGCAATAGAACATTAAGAGAACAGTCTGAGACAAGCTGAGACACCCCACAAAAATCGCTGTATAAAAATCAATTCTTCAGTAAGAGCTATCAGCCGCGGCAGCACCTTCCCTGATGAGCACAGTGAGAGGAGTGTGAGCTCCCGGCGTCGCGCCCGGACTTATATAGTGCGGTGACGTCACAGAATCCCGCCGGTCTCTGATTGGCTTCACCTCTGCACATGTCATGCAGGCTATGCCCTTTTTCCTCCCAGAGTGCTTTGCCCCATGTAGCGCCATGTGCTCGCAGCCATTTTATCAATCAAAAGCACACTTCGTTCACCCGAAGTACCCCAAAGTTCGACTTCGTTCCGAACCGAAGTTTTCCTGAAATTCTAAACGAATTCCACTTCGTTAGAATCGATTCGCCCATCTCTAATCTCAGCTAAGATTGGGGCATACATTATACTATACAGATTTGCCTCTCTTAGGGCAACATGTATGAAAGGGTTTTTCACCCTTTTTCTGGCGTACAATCCACCTAACTGAGCATCCTATGATGTCTAATGCGCCTAACATATGTGTTAGGCACATTGGTCGTAAGGCTCGACACTTTTGAATGCCCCTAACATGAAGGGGTGTTCTGGGGGCATTATGGAGGCGTGTTGCACCACACTCGTACTGTTAGACACATATATGGATTTGGTTCGACAAAACTGCTCGAACAGGCAGACCTATATCAATGTGGTCTGTCTGAGCCTGAGGAGTCGAATTGGAGCTAGATTTGTTGTAAGGGGCAAAAATGTCCAATATTTTTCTCAACTTACACCAGTACAGTAATAAAAAGTAATTTCTAATAATTATCAAACTATATAAAATTAATTTATTTAAATTTAATAAAAATTTTATCATATGAAATTAATATAAAAATATATAATATCCCAAAAATATAAAAATATCTCCTATAAAATGCACTTAAAATTAAAAGAATCTAAACTAATTTCACATTAAATAACCACTTTGGTTGTCAGATTTTTA
>JAODAL010077124.1:0-13381 GCA_025379985.1 Phyllomedusa bahiana | reverse complement strand
TTGGGATATGTTGGGGTACATGAGGTATTGGGGTTGGCACTATGGGCACATGTAGTGGTGCTATGAGGTAGTGGGCGGGCCCGTGAGGTATATTAGCGGCACTATGGGGTATGTGTACTGGACCATGAGGTATGTGTGTTTGCACTATGGGTATATGTAGCTGGCATATAGGGTAAGTATGGCACAAGCGTTATTAGTGGTATTATGGGGGTATATTGGTGGCCTATAGGGTATTTTTCGGATTATGGGTTAGTGGCGGGACTAAGGGTATATGTAGCGGGCGCTATGGGAGTGTGGGGGTGCTATGGGAGTTGGCTGGCACTATAGGGTTTTGAAACTGGCACTTTGGGTATATTAGCTTGTATTATAAAGGTATATATGGCGGGCACTTAGGTTAATGTAGCGGGGTTTAGAGGAAATTTTGGCTGGCACTATTGGGTATATGTAGCTGGGGCTCTGAGGTATTGGGCTGGCGCTATTTAATATGAGGCGGGCACTATGGGTTATGTACTGGCACCATGAGGTAATTAGCGGGTACTAGAGGTATCTGGGGTTGGCACTTAGGGTATATGTAGCGGGCACTATGAGGTATATTAGTGGTCATGAGGTATTGTGGTGGCACTATAGAGTATATGTAGGGGGCATATGAGGTATTGTGCTGGTACTTGGGTGTATGTGGTTGGCACTATAGGGTATATGTAGCTGGCACTACAGGGTATGTAGCTGGTATTATGGGGTATATAGGGCTGGCACTATAGGGTATTTGTAGCTGGCACTATGAGGTATATGTAGCTGGTATATGAGGTCTCTGTGGTTGGCACTATAGGGTATATGTAGCTGGTACTATGTGGTATATGTAGCTGGTACTATGAGGTCTCTGTGGTTGGCACTATAGGGTATATGTAGCTGGTACTATGAGGTATATGTAGCTGGTATTATGAGGTATGGCTGGCACTATAGGGTATATGTAGCTGACGCTATGAGGTAAGTGTAGCTGGCATGAAATCATGGGGCAGCCGCTGCCATCCCTACAGCAGCAGAGGCCCCGTAAGGCTTGCTAGCAGGCTTCCTCTTTCTCTCTGTCTCTCTCTGTCACCGTCTGGGTGGCCGCTGACTAGATCCGGGTTAGCACTGTTTGGCGGCAGTGAATGTGTTACAGTGGGCCCCGCCCCTCGCGGCGTCACTACATATAGCTCATTACCCACAATCCTCTCTTTCTCTTCGCCATCTTAGCCGGCGCCATGAAGTAAGCATAGACAGAGTGCAGAGAAGTGTCTTGTGAGATCCGCCGCCATCCTTCTCCCCGCGCCCGCTTTCCTCGGTGCCGGGATGGGGAGGTGGCGGCGCCGGCCTCTCCGGTCGCTGACGGCTCTTCATTTTGTGTTGCAGGGTCGAGCTGTGCAGCTTCAGCGGTTACAAGATCTACCCGGGGCACGGGCGGCGGTACGCCAGGACTGACGGGAAGGTACGGAGGGGATGGGGCCGCGGTGTGTGCTGGGTGTTCCCGGGACTCGCAGTATTGTATGGAAGAGGGCTCCTAGTCCCTTGTTACTCTGCGGGGCTGTGCTCAATTGTATCATGGCCTCACATCCCGGCTTGAAGCTCAGTGTAGCTGGAGGCCGCAGCCGGTCTATACAGTCCAGCAGAGCCCAGTGCTCTGTCTTCAGCCGGGTCCGCTCTGCGCGATCTGTGAGTGGCCTTATAAGTCTGTTTACAGTACCCTGTATAGAATGGGCCTCATGTACACACTACTGTGTAGCAGTAGGACTTTGTGTTGCCCATAGCCACCAATCAGAGCTCAGCTTTTATTTCATACAGTGTTCTAAGAAAATGGAAGGAGAGTTCTGCTTGGTTGCCATGGGCAACGGAGTGTTACTGCTAGACAGTTTTCATACGTGACGCCCTTAGCGTGTTCTCCTAGTCACTGTGTGTATGGTGTATACTGTGAGTCCTCTTACAGGTCTGTGTGCACTGTATGTAGTGGGTTATCACTATGGTGTATAGTATATAAAGGATGTCCTTTACGTCTGTGCGGTATATAATGGACCTCCGTCATCAACACAAATGTGAAACTGTTCTTGTTGCCCATGGCAACTAATCAGTTCTACTTTAATTTTGTTTATTACTCTACAAAAAAGCTGAGCAGTGGTTGCTATAGGTAACAAGGACAGTCTTTGGATTAGACGATTTTCATAAGTATGAGCCCAAGTGTTAGTCCTTGTACATTTGTGTGTTATACTTTAACATGAGGGGTCTGTATGTCCTTATACATCTTGGTATGGTATATATTGCCAGCCTCTGTCACGTATACTGTATGCATCTGTGTGTGGTTTATATGTCCTTGTACACCTGTATGTTATATATGGTTTCCTTATTTGTATATACTGTAGGTGTCCTTGTATGTGAGGTCTGTATGTACAGTACATACTGTATATAGTGTATGGGGTTTATATGGTTCTGTACTTGTGAACTATATGTGGTGTCCTTTTTACATCTGTGTACAGTATGTGAGGGGTCTGTATGGTTATATACTTGTGTACGGTATTTAGTGTCCTACATCTGTGTACAGTATGTGAGGTCTGTATGGTTATATATATGTGTACTGTATATAGTGTCTGTCCTACCTCTGTGTACAGTACGTGAGGGGTCTATGGTTGTATACCTGTGTACTGTATATCATGTCTGTCCTACCTCTGTGTACAGTATATAATGTGAGGGGTGTATGGTTGTATACCTGTGTACTGTATATCGTGTCTGTCCTACCTCTGTGTACAGTATATAATGTGAGGGGTGTATGGTTGTATACCTGTGTATTGTATATAGTGTCTGTCCTACCTCTGTGTACAGTACGTGAGGGGTCTATGGTTGTATACCTGTGTAGTGTATATAGTTTGTCCTACCTCTGTGGACAGTATATGTGAGGGGTCTATTTGTCTTTATCAGGTGTTCCAATTCCTTAATGCAAAATGCGAGTCTGCATTCCTGTCCAAGAGGAACCCTCGTCAGATCAACTGGACTGTTCTGTACAGGAGGAAGCACAAGAAGGGACAGTCGGTATGTATTCTGCCAGGACATTACCAGTAGTGTGCCGCCAGACCATGGCCGTGCCTGCTGCAGACCGGATGTAATACTACATGGCAGCAATATGGGTGGATAGTCTTCCCTGTAACACAAGGACAGCCCCAGCCAGAAAAGGAGCCAGTTTTACAGATTTAGCCCCAGCTCTGTCTTTGTCCCATTTGCCATGTCGGGGCATAGAGCCAGTGTAGTTGTCCTGCGCAACCACTTCACGTGGTCCTTCTATGCAAGTCAGTGGGTGATGTCAGAAGTTAGACTTCTTTGTGACCTGGATGTCCTAAAGATGACTTCACCTCTATAGACCTAGTGTGTGCCACTATAAATGGCAGCTAGCATCTTGATGATCTTGGCAGTTTTTGGCATCTGTTGGTTACTCCACTGTTTTGGCAGTAGTGTCCTCTTAGGTGAGGGTAGTAACTACACAACATACCAGTGGAAGGATCTCAGGGCTGGTAATCTCTGCAGTCAGCTGTGATTTTGCTCTTCCAAAGAAAGCAGTTGGCAGGCAATTTGCTGACTGTGGGTGTTTTGTTTTTTTTGTCCCCCTCCCTCTCTATAGCTTTCAGGCTAGGTCTACACAGCACAGAAAGTCGGATTTTCGGCAGGTCGCTGGCTGGTTTATCTGGGGTGATACTCCATAGTTCTGCTACACAGAAGGCTGGTGTCGGCTGCTAATTGCTTAACCCTTTAGGTGCTGCACACTGTTTCTAACGTTGACTGGCTTCCCCGCATCAAGATTGCAGGGTGCTGATAGGTTAACATGTAGGCTGAAGCCTTATGAGTGCTTCCATCGTCACAATGTATGCATTTCTAACACTTCCTGCCCCAGGCAGGAAATGCTAGTACCGCCATCTTTGAACACCCTTTTGCATTGTTTATACCATTTTAGAAATACAATACATGTGATTGGTATTGCCACATCTGTTGAGATAACATTTTATCATGTACGCTGAACACAGTAGAAGAAAAAATCCAAATGGCAAAATTGCGGTTTAGGTCCTTTCACGGCTCCTAAAAATTGGACTAAAAAATGATCAAAAGTTGCATGTATCCCAAAATGGTACCAATAAAGTAAACTTCAGCCCACAAAAAATGCACCCTCACTCAGGTTCATAGAAGGAAGAGTAAAAGGGTTATTGGCTGCAGAAAATGGCGCTACAGCACAGAATCAAAAATGAGAATGTTTTTTGAATTTTATTTTACAACACTAAAGCATAAAACAAAACCCCTGCAGACATGGCACAAGAACATGGTTTTTCTTTATCCGTTACTCCCAATTATTTTCTGGTTCCCATTAGAAAGTGTATAGTGTCCCACAAAATAAAAGCCCTCATGTCTATGTAGATGGAAAAATAAGTTATGGCTCCTGGAAGGCGGGGAAGAAGAAAAACTGAAGAGCTGTCAGGAAGGGGTTAAACTCATCATCAAATGAGTGCAGTGATGTACTCAGCCTAAACATGCAAGGAATAGATGTATGTAAATTTAATCTGTCCTTGTGATGTAACCAAATATTTAAATTTGAATAATTACACCGGGTACCTTGCTGCATTGTTATCCAGAGATCACCATATAAGTTCATTTTTAACGATGTTGGGGCAAGTCCAACTTTACAGGAGTACAGTGGCCAGGGCCTTGGGAGGGCAACAAAGCAATATCTGCCCTTTCACTAGTTATGCCCTCAAATCTCTCCCTTAGCTGGCCAACCACCTTTAGCTGTCCTAAACTACCCTCTAGTGAACACCCACAGCAGTTAATCTAATATGGAAGAGATTTGAGGGGATAACAGAGGAAACTTAAAATTTTTACTATTGCTGTTTTGCTGTCCCAAGGCCCTGACCACTATTCCTGTGAAGTTGGACTTGCCTAATGTTGTTAGTTTAGATGGTGATCCATGGTTAATATTGGAAACAAACAAGGGACTTGGTGTAGCATTGACTTAAATATTTGGCTACATCTATGGGGACATGGATATCGAGTACTTTATTGCACTCTGGTGTCAGTTGATTTAAATTTTTAATGAATATCTGTTAAACTTTGTTATGGAAGTGTTTATTTTTTTCTGTGACTAGCTCACTGGCCTCTCCAGACTTTTCTACTTTTAGTCCTATGTTTTTTAGGTTGAGTAATTAAGTGTTAAGGTTGTGCTTGCTCATTAAAGGGCCACTAGTCCTAAAGAATTCCCTCTGAACACTTTTAGAAGGTAACTGCTTAAAGTGTCAGTTCTGCAGGCAAGATTTTGTAGAACAGGGGGAGCTGAGCAGAGTAGTGTATAGTTTGTGAGGGCAGTTTCATCATATCCATCTATTCTAAATCTACACGTTCTGGTCTTGGGAGTCTAGTGGGTGGTTTTGATTGGGGCTGACAGCCATCTGTGTGAATCACTGACTAGGACCCCCAGTGGAATCCTAAACCCAGAAAATATAGTGTGAAAAAAGTAAAACAAACCTGCAGTTTACGGTTAGACTTCCCCCACAGAGACTGGCTGACTTTCTGCAGCAATTGAACATGCCTTAAAGGGCTAGGATATGCCATCAATGTCAGGTGTGGGCACCAGAGGTTTTGTTTATGAAGAGCTGTATAACTAATTTTTCATGCAAAGTGTCTTATCACATTATAGGAAGAAGTTCAGAAGAAACGTAACCGTCGTGCTGTGAAGTTCCAGAGAGCCATCACTGGTGCATCTCTAGCTGAAATTATGGCCAAGAGGAACCAGAAGCCTGAAGTGCGAAAGGCTCAGAGGGAACAGGCAATCAGGTGAGGCTGATGGAATTTCAGTGAACATCACGAAGGACAATCCAATTCTAAAACTCCCACTGTCCCCGTTACGAGACATTTCCTGCAGTATGTGTGGGAAGTTTTAAAAAACTAAAAATCCTGTTTGAAGAGATCCTGGCAGATTGGGTAATTCTTGTTTTTCCAGTGAAACATCAATTCAAGACAGTCTTTGCCTAGTCTGGTGCATTCAGTCCTGTTCCTCTTGGAACACCCAGTAGCACTGCAGCTGATGCTGACACCTGGACTTTATAGGAAGATAAGGGGATAAGTAATACATGGCTGCCAAGCAATTTTCATGCCCAGTAGGAGTAACAAGGGAATGGGGCAATGCGGAGTTCTAGGATTCTTCAGAATTGTGTAATGAGGGATGTTTAGCCACCTTTGTTTAATCAAATGGGGACTGGCTGCACAGCATCTGTAAACACTGGTCACACAACTTTGTTGACCCTCCTGATCACCTAAGAAAACCTGTCAAAAACACCGTGGTAGGTTTAGGCAGGGTTCACACGGCTTATTCATGGCGTAATTGTGGGATGTATTTCGCCCGCAATTACTGTGGGTGCTGGGGGGATGGCAGCCCCATAGACATTCATTATTCACGCCGCGTATACGCCTCGAATAATTGACATGTCACTTATTCCCGTCCTCCCTCCCTCCCCTCGACGTATTGTCCGAGCGGGGAGAGGAGACGTAATCCATGGTTCTCTGAGAACTGTGGATTACCGTAATGATTGGGACTATTTCGTCCGTATTTGAGCACAGTACGGCGCGGATTATGGGCTGAAATACGTCCCAGTCATTGCCGTGTGAACATAGCCTTACAGTTTTTCATGGTAAACCACCTAGGAATGTTTCTTCCAACTTCATTCATGTAGTAACATAAAAGATGCACTGCAGTCTAGACACTTGAATTATGCTATACAGAGGGATAGCCTTTGACTCATTTATGTCTTGGGGACCAAGCTCTAACAATTGGCATCACCAAATATTCTGGTCATGTCCAGGTGTGGACTCTTTCCTCTTCTGTACAGTTTTCACACTTGTCATACACAACGCACATTGTGAAAATGCCACCAAGCACTCATGGTTGCCATCATATGATTTTGCATTCAAATATCCATTTTTGTGACCAGTTCTATTCCACCTAGAGCCTGAGAGGCACAAACCTTAACGTTCAAGCTTTAGTTTATACATGTCAATTATGTGTGACTATGTTAACATAAATCTCTGCTGTCTGGATGTGGTACACCTTTATATGACTGCTTTTATCTTGGAGTTGACATGTCTCCTGATCAGACATATGGTGATTGGGTTTGCATTTTTAGTCCTTGAGTAGAAAATGATACCCTAAATGTGATCACCTGATGAAAAGCCCCTGTCCCACTGTGAAATGCTCAAGAGAGATTACTGCAACAGCAGGAGTCGTGGAGTCGGTGCCTATTTTGCAGGAGTTGTAGTTGTCATAAAAGGGACCGACTCCCAAAATATATAATTAGTTGGTACAGTTAGTTCAATGTAGTGTAAAGAGCAAGAGGAATTTGTTCCAGCCAGTGCTGCTGCTCCCATATCTTCAGCCTTATCATATGCCCCAAAGCACTGCCCCAGAGGAAAAGATTCTGCTCCCATGGCAAACAGATTTCAGCAAAATTTTTCACCTGCTTTTAAAGTATAAGGCCTCGTTCACACGGCTTATTTCAGAACGTATTTACAACGGATTTCCGATGTAAATACGTTCTGAAATCAGTTGAAAATCAGTTGCAATTACGTGCCACTAATGTGGCACGTAATTTGTAACTGATTTCCCGACGGATTCACCATCTTCCAATCATGTGTTAAGGTGGTGAATCCGTCTGGAAATAATTGACATGTAAATTGTTTTTCCGTCCGGATTGCCGTCGTCAATCCGCGGCGGAAATCCGGAACGGAACTATGACGTCGTGTGAACGACGAGCCGTATTTTCTATTGATTTCAATAGAAAATAGGCTGTGACTTATTTCGGACGGATTTGCCGACGGATTGACGATCGTCAATCCGTCGGCAAATACGCGGCGAAATAAGCCGTGTGAACGAGGCCTAAGAGTTCAACCATTCATCAAAACAGACTGTGGCTGAGGCAGTTCCTTTATACCCTGACAATGTTAAAGATGTTGCCCCTGTGGTCACCGCTTTGCCCCATCCCAAGTTAGTGTAGAGAGGCTGTTCTCTAGCCTGGAAATAAGATCAGATGTGAGGTCATGTATGCAGGATCTGATGGAGGCAATGCTATTTCTCAGAACAAATTCAGAGACTCCCTGAATGTTCCTGCTGGGTTTTGCATATTTATAATTTTTTTTGTGTTCTAAAGTCATATCCAATAAATATATTTTACACTGACAAGCAGGTGTAAAAATTTTTTGAACTTGTGACTTTCAGGCTCCATATCTCACCATCCACTGTACATGAGGCTACTGTAATTTTATATACAGTCATCTTGCCTATCTTATACATAAATTTGACTTGCAAGTATTTAGCATCTGCTTAGTTCTGCAGATTCTTTCCTGTAACTGCATTGTTACTGTTTTGCTCCTAAAAATCAAAATGTTGATTGTTATTTTGTTAGTATTTGGGAAATCTGCCTTTGGTTTCAGCACTGCCTGAATCCTTCTGGGCTCTGAATCAGATTCAAGCAGGTCTTGACTAAAATCTGATCCCAGGTCTCTACTACATATACCCAATGTTGGTGCAGACTGGACTTGGATACAAATACACTGTTCAAAAGATCAAAACATTACCATTTTGCTTGTCAGTGTCTGTTCTACCTAAATAGCTTGATTATTGTATCATAAGGTGATAAACAGCCTGATGTTACCCTTTTACTACAGTAAAGTTATCACTTAAACATGTGCCGTGTATGAGGGAGTCGGAGGTTTGGGAAATTGAGGAGTCTGAGTCGGGGTTTTGGCTTGCCGACTCCACAGCCCTGTGCAACAGGTTGGAACTTTACTTCCCAATGTCCCTTTCGGCTCCCCCTCTCATTTTTAGGGACACACTTGAAAGTGAAACTTTATTTGCTTCTCCCAAAGTTCAAACAAGTACTGCAACCTTCATATACTATTGAGGATGGTAGAATTTTTTTTAAAGGCCAAATCCTTAGCTTTACAATTGAAGCTCTTTGCTTAAAGAGTTGTCTTGACCAGGTTTCACATGGCCAGCATCAAGCTCCCATGCTGTAGGTGGTTCTACAGCAGTGATTGACACATCAGCTCTGCAGTTCCTACCTGACCCTGTTAGAGGGACATTGGTAAGGTAGAGGTTTTAAAAGAACGGTTAAAGTTTGTCAGGAAGAAAGGTACACAAGCTCTTATGCTGTTTAAAACTCACGCCAGGGCAGCTAGAGCAATGAGAGCAGACAGATGGTCAGTAACCTAGGGAAGCTTATTTACACAAGCATGAAATGAAAACAGTTAACTCTGAAAGTAAGCAAAATCATAACAGCAATGTATTTGGTTAGCTTCAAACATATGGGTAAAGGTAAACACAGGCTATTGCCATATTATAGCTGCAACAAGTTGGGTATGTTTCATGCATAGTTGACCTTTGCTGCTTAAATGTAGTTGTCCTACCTAAGGTTCAGTGCCAGACTGAATAACTCCAATTGTATCTTTATTTTTAGAGCTGCCAAAGAAGCGAAAAAGGCTAAGCAAGCCACCAAAAAGGTTGTTCCTCCCAAGGTAAGTTCTGTGATGCTTCTAGAGGTTGTAAATAACTGGCTGTAGAACCATTCCAGCTAATATTAACTTCATTCGGACTGCAGGTTTAGTTGTTGGGGTGAATGCTACATGCTTCTGTGGGAGTATGAACACAGAAAATCCTCAGTGGATTAAAGTACTGTGTTTTTTACAAATGCCCTCCACAGGCAGGGAGTTTTCTCTGTTCTGCACAATATTTAATCTGTGGTGTGGATTTTTACATTGGTTTTTATGTTCATTTCTTTTGTTGATCTGTTAGCACAGATTTCACTTTAAGGTAGAGGGGTGAAATCTGTTTTAAAACCCATACACTTGCTGGCTTTCCTGCTGACTTTTCCGCTGCATGTGCATTTAATTTTTAAACTATGGGTATGTGAGCAGAAAGTGTATATATACATGCTTCAGTGCCATTTGAGACCAGCCAGTATAGTTTTCTGCTGTTTAACGCCATTTTATCAAGAATAAAGCCTACAGGATCTATTTTTCCAATACTAGTTTGTAATGCTCTATACCGGTCCCCCTACTCAATTGTCATGCAGTGCTTGATCCAGTGCTTGATCCCTGCCTGTTAATCGATAAAATATCCATATGCTCTAAAGAGGTTTAGAACTTTACATTACCAAGAGCCTTAGGTTGTCCTTTAAGAGCATGCTGATATGCCTGTTGGGAAAAAAAAGAAGGAAAAACAGCTGTACTGACTTGTAATGCAGTGAACTGTGCTGTCCCTAGGTCTTTTGTCTTCCGGCGGTCGACTTTTCTTCACAGCAGCCTGTGATTGGCTGTAGTGATCATATGACTTCATGTTATTCTGAGCCTTCACTTCCAAAAGGTGATGTCGGGCAGTGTCATATAATCGCTACATCCAGTCGGAGGCTTCTGTGTGCGTGGACTGACTGCTGGAAGTCTGAAGACGAAAGGGGCTTACAGCAGAATTAAAAGGGTTGTCCACCTCCCTATGATTGCACACTTTTTTTTTTTTTTTTTTATTTTTATTAATTTTTATTTCACCAAAAGGGAAAAAAACAATGTCATACAAAGATATGCATCACAGGTGAAAATACAACTTTTTCCACCTTTTCTACCTCCCCCACCCACTGTCCCCCTTTTAAACAAAAAACTGTACCCAAACAGATTCTCCATTAATGTAGAACATACAATCAGTTTACTTAATTAAACCATCTTATTAACCTCAGTCTTATCTAATACCATCATAATGAGAACAAAATAATAACCACAGAGGGGGGGGGGGGGGTGAAGAGTACCTGTGCCAATGCCGCAACTGGGATACTAGCATATTGTCCCAGCCTATACAAAACCTAGTCCCTGAGTAGGTATGGCGAAGCCAATATTTCACACACTTCAAGTAGGATTTACTCAGGTTAATTGCAGGCGGTTTCTATGGTACATACAAATGTAAAACCTGGTCATGGAGCAGTAGTATGAAACATGCATATACCACCTAATTACATTAAGTGTACAACTGATGGCCTATGAAAGAAATAACTTGTTTTGTTTTTTTGTTTTTTTTCTTCCTTTTAGGCTGCATCAAAGTCTGCACCCAAGCAAAAGATCATGAAGCCTGTGAAGATGCAGGCTCCCCGTGTTGGTGGAAAACGCTAAGCATTGTGTTACACTTGGACATGCTAATAAATTAGTTTTGAAAAATCTTAAGACTAGATGTGTATTTGGTGCACCATCCTAACAGAAGTCTGAATGTTCATGTTATAGTCACTTCACAAAATGCAAAGCGTGACCACTTTTTATTAATTGTATACCCCAGTTGTGCTCATCGGGGCACACTGTCTTAGGGCTGTACTTTTGCTTTAGGTGGTATGGTCCTATGAGCAGAAAGTACTGTACCCCATAATGCCACTTAAAGGGGTGTTATCATTTCATTAAATGGTCTTCAGAATAAGGGGACAGTGAAAACAAGCAACTTTGCAATTGGATGTCATTAGCAAAGCTGCCTTGTTCTACAGTGTCCCTTATCTTGTGTTTTTATTTACACTGATATCCAGTGTGGGGTCTAATCCCTCATCCTTGCACTTCACTAGCTGAGAGCTCATTTACATTCTGTACAGCCCCTGGGTCGATTCACAGAGCTGTGTGTCTGACTCAGAGTTAGGGGCCTTAGCATTTTCTGTTTCCACACCTAGCAGAAACAGACTGCAGCAGATTGTACAATGAGAAAAGATGACAGTTTTGTCCCTGTGGATAACTCTCATGCATATACGCAGATCTGTGCCATTCTTAGATTTCTGTTATACTTCTCCAGCTGTGAGAGATCAGTGCTCAGATTAGATTGAATGCAGCCTGTGGTATGTATACAGCTCTTATAAAATAAGACTGATAGGGAGAGACACAGTGATATGTGGACTCAGAGGGGAGGGAGTCTCAGGCCAGCAGTGAAGGGGGGATGATGTCATCCAGCTGGGAGGGGAAGAAATGCCCCTGCATTCACAGAGCTGGGAAGCTAAGAGAAGTGTGAATCAGCCGAAGTAAGGAAGCGATACATCCCCTTTAAACACTGTTAAACCAGCTAAACTGGCACTCTGCAATGAACCTTTTGTAATCTGTCTAAATGCTTGTGCCGCAATGAGCAGTGGCATAGGGTTGGTATGAGGGGGCAAAGTGGGTGTGGGAGGTGTAATATGCAAGTGAAGTGCTGTCATGAGTAACTGCAAACAGTTCTCTAAATTGTGAAGTGCCCAATAGGCCTTCCAATGAACACTTCATTCAAGCCTTCTCCCACCAACCAGTGTCACAGCAGCAAGAAAGGGTGGGGATACTAGATATAGGTTTGTATTAAAATAGTTTATAAAAGGTTTACATGCTGCCAGAACATGATTAACCTTTGTGTATATACACACCTTCCATACAGGAAAAGCTGTCAATCGTGGTAGGATTGAAGTAGTAAGAATTTAAGGCAGGGGTTAACATGCAGCCCCTAGGACACCAACATGCTTTTACTCTGACAGACTTCAGAAAGTAATTCTCTTCTGACAGCTGCATTCAACACTAAAATTTCCCTCAGAGTGAAAAGTTGTGGATGAAGGGAAGGTTAAACTTGATGGAAATTTATTTTTTCATCCTTGTGAACTATGGAACGTATGGATGGCTGTATACACTACTTCTGGATTTCTTAGTGGATTACTTCTGACATTCATAAAATCATCCAGAAAAATTTCTGATTTGAGGCTCAAAAGAGGAGAGTAGTTGGAGAGGAGGCTATATTTTATCCATCTTATCATAGAACCAAGACTTAACAGCCAAACTGGGTTGGCCTCTGAAAGAGTACAATGTGACCCTTGGGCCAGAAAATGTTCACCTCTGCTTTAACCCGTTAAGGTCTAAGCCTGTTTTGGATTTAACGGCGAAGCCCTTTTTTTAAAATCCTGACGTCCTGACTTCTGGGGGCGGGGCATCCAGTATGGCCACGTTTTACACCAGCTCCTGAAGAAGACCACAGTATCCAGGTGCTAGTGTAGCCATCCGTGCCTGCACACCTGCAAAAATCACCAGACACCCACGGAGAATTGGGGCACCTGGTCCGGTGCATCTGGCCAACAGGAGACGCCCCGGGAGCCCGTAGCGGCGAGTCTGCCGCGAGAGGCCTAGGAGCAAGGCCGCAGTCGCCATCTTGGCTGGAAGCCGCACGAGCCGGGACATCCGTCCTGCTTACCTGCCTGCATCAATGGTGTGTGGACTGAAAGCACGGAGATCGGCGCCGGGGGAGACAGTGGGCTCCACAGTAGCTGGGCTCAGCGAGACTCCTGCATAGCGCTGCCGCCACGCGGGC
>JAODAL010077123.1:0-13381 GCA_025379985.1 Phyllomedusa bahiana | reverse complement strand
ATTCAAATCCCTCCAAACAGTGCACATTTGGCATACGTTTAATGTATACATTCTAACGGATGTTCAAAGGCAGTATGCACCTAACCTTACTGAGTAACCCCACTACATAGAACCTTACCAGCACCAGGATGTACCAGTTTGTCCTGTGTCTATAAGGGTATGTTCACACGATGTACTGCGGCACGTACAGTACATCGTGTGTTTCGGGAGCTTGCGCTGATCAGCGCGTACCCCCGTGGCGCGGGGGGGCCAGCAGCCCGCCGGCCTCATTGACATTCATTACTCACGGCGCATATTCGCCGCGAATAATTGACATGTCACTTATCTCCCCGGGCGTACAATACGATCGTATTGTACGAGCGGGGAGAGGAGGCGTAATCCATAGTTCTTTATGAGAACTATGGATTACCGTAATTTCGCCCGTATTAGAGCGCAAATACGCAACGAAATGCGTGCCGAAATGACGCCGTGTGAACATAGCCTAAGGGGTTAAAAGCTAATCATTGTAGTGAGGAAACCTCTTTAAGCTTTCATGCACACTGCATTATTTTGAACGGAGGACGGATCCATTCTGACGGAAGGAAAAACTGATGCGTTAACGTGTTAATTGACTCATACAGTATAGGTGGACGGATGTATGACATACATTTACATAGAGTCCGTATTTTTACACTTTCTGTCAAATATCCGTTTAAGTTTAACAGGTGGAGGACACAGGGGGCTGCGCTTTTTCAAGTTGAAAAGAACAATTATATGTTACAGTATACTTTTTGTATGTCAATGGAAAACGTACCCTAGTCTATGTGCCCATGTTGTAAACGTGTACATTTGTATCTGTCATAAATAATATAAACAAAGCTACCCAATCAAAATGCAAGGCAATAGAAAAACTAGTTTAAAAAAAGAAAAAAAAAAAACTGATTTCAAATGTCTGCTCCAAACAGTACACATTTGGAATATGTTTAACATATATGTTATAATATACACATTTTGATGTCTGGTCAAATGCAGAGTGCACTAAGCCTGAGGAAGCAAATGAGCAATAAAAACCTTTCAATACAAAGGGCTTTATCCAAAAGAGGCTACAAGGTTAAAGTGTAAAATATAAAAGTTTATATTCCTAACCAAATAGTATAGCTGTTGTGATATTCATCTGAACTTGGTACCAAGTTCTAGTAATGCTATGATGTGTGGTTGACATAAGTGGACAGTAGTATCCACGGCTGAGGAGCCACATGTAGGAGCCCTAGAAGTCACGTGTGGATCCTGAGCCACAAATGATCACAGTTTAGAAATAATTTAAAAAAATGAAATAGATCAAGCACCTGATCAGAATGTTATTCTTCATTGATACCATGGGCAACAGCGACACCGAATGGCTATAAAATGAAATGATAGGACTTGGGCTACCTGTATTTTTGAATGAAGTGCATTGCTGAATGTATGTGAACATAATCGTATAGATCACAGCCCTCTCTATTGTGCAAAATAAGGCATGTAGCTTAACCTGTTCCTGACCGCCCCGATTACCTGCTTCCTGAGCAGCAACATTTTCCTTTTTTCTTAGTACATGCAGCTTTGAAAACCAGAACACTTTCTCACACTCTGTTATGCTACTTATATTTTTCCGTGATATTTTTAGTGTAATTTTTACATTACATTCTTTTTCAATAGTATGAGGGAAAGCAGTACAAAAAAAAGTCTGTTTTTCACATTTTTTTTTTTTTATGGCAAAAGTGGTGCTAAAAGAAGCTGGCAATTGTCACTTTACCGTAACAAACATTTATATGTTGTTTGTAGGATTACCGGGGAGGTATGAATGCTATGATTTTACCATATTTGGGGGGCACACTTTAGGAACATTGCAGCGCAATTACACGCTGAAGTATGCACCTCAAATACGCCGTGTGAGCATATCCTTATTCTGTATGTAACAATCGAGAACACAGGAATGGTTATAATTCATCCCTGCCTTCTCCATGAAGAGTCGGCTCTCCACTCCAAATGCTAAAAGATACCGCCACACTATCACCATATGTCACCACTCTATATTGACAAATACTATCATAATGTTACTGACCAAACCAGTATACCAAGACCAATATTACCAAGAACAACATACAAGGACCAAATAATACCGTCACATACCACTATTATATAGTGACTAATAGCACCATCCTGTTACTCAACAAACCAATGTACTTAGACCAATATCACCAACAACAATATAATATCGCCACATCATGACCATATCTCAGCACCAGAAAGTGACTGAATAATACCATATTTTTATTCAACATAAAATAAACCATAACAAGTCAGTTGCCTCCAAAAACTACTTTACTTACATACTTTATGCTATTAGCAAAGCTAAATTCCCCATTACCCTACACCAACCGAGGAATAATTTCTGAAAATACTAAAGACGTGCCTTGCAACATTTTTCGAACAAACCCATTTTCATCGACCATAACAAATCTAATGTTCTTACATTTCCATTGTCATTACCACACAAAGCACTAAAATATCAGGAGCCACCTATTCCAATAAGGATATATTCACACTGCGTTTTTGAATCCGTTTTGGATACATTTTCGATCCGAAAAACATATTCTAAAGCGCTGCGTAAAACACATCCAACACATACCCAAAGTGTGCTGCGTGTTTGGATGTGTTTTGGCTGCAGCAGAAACGCACCCTATAGTTTTAAATAGGGCTCCTGCTGCATCAAACGGATCAAGAATTGACATTGTCAATTATTTGAACGGATTCGAAAGACGGATCACAAAGACGCATGTAAAACACATATCCTCTGAACGCCGATGTGTGTTTTAGATTGAAAGAAATATAAATCACACTGCACATTGTTAGATGCGTGTTTGGTCCCCTTATGGTCCGAAACACGGATCCAAACACACATCTAAAAAACGCAGTGTGAACATCCCCTAACAACTCCATAATCAAGGACACCACACAGGACCACTCATCCCTATCCAATTTATATCACATCTGGAAGAATAAGGCTATGTTCACACGATTTTGGATTCGAAAACCACATTCAAAAGTGCTGCGTATATTACATCTAACACACAACTGCGTGTTTGGATGCGTTTTGGCTGGAGCAGGATCGCACCCTATAGTTTTAAATAGGGTGTCTGCTGCGTCAAATGGATCAAGAACTGACATGTCAAGTCTTTGAATGGATCCGAAAGACGCAATGTAAAACACACATCGGCGATCACTTGTCTGAACACTGATGCGTGTTTTACATTGAAAGCAATGCAAATCACACTGCACATTGTTAGATGCCTATTTGGGTCCGTTTAGGGTGCGTCCCCACGGCAGTGGACAAATACCGGTCGGTTTACGGCCGCGGGGAGGACGGCTTTTCTCCACGATGAACGGAGAAGAGCCCTCCCATTGAGGTGTTCATATTCCGTCCGGAAACCGGACTTAAGAATGAACATGCTCAATGTTTTTTGAGCAGCCGGCGGGCGGAAAACCCGCCGGGCGAAAACCCGTGCAGTGGGGTACTGCTGCAACGTGGTTTTCCATAGAGCACAATTGTGCTCATTTTCTGCCGTTTTTTCAGGCGGTCTGCAAAACCGCAAACCAGCTGAAAAACCAACCGAAAACCCTTGCCATGGGGACATGCCCTTAGGGTCTGAAACACAGATCCAAACACGCATATAAAACCGGATCCAAAATCAGATCCAACAAGCCCTGTTAACATACCCTAAACGCCAGGTTGGTCAGCCCTCAACCCTGCTATTGTCGTCTTCTGGCCCAAAAACACCTAAGATTGACCCAGAATCCAAAATAAAGTTTTCCCGTTACCAAGGAAAAAAATAATGAAACTCATCAGTCAAGACAGATACAAATGCAAAACCAACTCTGGTCTAACATATAATTTAGATCTTTCTGGATCCCATCTACCATTCTATCACTCAACCCTAAGCCAGCTGCCTATTCCTGAACGTCCAAATTCCTCGTAGGGTTTATGGTGCGGGCTCCCAGGCTGAGCCCACTTCACATGTGATGAACAACAGCTGTATATTACAGCCGGTAACTGCCGCAAACAGCAGGGAACGGAGCCGGCTCTGATCTCTGTTGTAAACACACAAGACGCCACAGTGATCGCACCCGCCCTCCTTCCAATTCTTCCCTCTACGACATGAATATGAGATGACGATCAGATGCCATGGCAACCGGAACCCTCCTGCAGGGTTTTGTAGCTGCCCTGTAAGTTCTCCTATTACAGCCTGTTATAGGCAGGATGTCATGGGTAATGAATACTACACAGGATTATATATACATATATAGGACAAGTGATTGTGCCCCCAGTGGTCAAGTGCTCTACCTATTAAAGTAAAAAAAATAAACAAATTATATATACAGTATATATATCTTAAAGGGCCTCATGTATGAAAACTTACTAGGTCTAAGGCTATGTTCACACGGCTTAAAATGGGCAGTATTTCGGCCCGTAATTACGCACCGACGTGCGCAAATTATGGGCTAAAAACGGCTCATTCATTACGGTAATCCACAGTTCTCATAGAAAACTATGGATTACGTCTCCTCTCCCTGCTCGCACAATACGCCGAGGGGGGAGATAATCGACATGTCATTTTCTAGCGGCGTATACGCGCCGCTAGCAATGATGTCTATGGGCCGGCGTGGTGCCGGCCCCCCACTCCCTCCCCCGCCCCCGGCCACACGGCGTAACTGCGGGGCGTAATTACGTCCGCAGTTAAGCCGTGTGAACATAGCCTAAGACTGTCTTTTTTGCCCATAGCAAGCAATCAGAGCCAATAGTAATCAATCAGAGCTCCCCTCTTTTTTCAAAACACTATGTGAAATGAAACGGGAGCTCTGATTGGTTCCTATGAGCTCTGATTGGTTGTTATGGGCAACAAAGAAACTCTTAGGCTAGGTTCACACGGCTTAACTGCGGGGCGTAATTTCGCCCCGCAATTACGCCGTGTGGACGGGGGTGGGGGCGGGAGCGGGGGAGTGAGCGGGGGGCTGGCACTTGCCAGCCCATAGACAATCACTGCTGGCAGCGCGTATACGCAGCTAGAAAGTGACCTGTAAATTATCTCCCCGCCCGGCGGCTTCGCCGGGCGGGGTGAGGAGACGTAATCCATAGTTCTCTATGAGAACTGTAAATTACCGTAATGAATGGGCCGTTTTCAGCCCGTAATTGGCGCACTCCGGCGCGTAATTACGGACCGAAATACGGCGCATTTTAAGCCGTGTGAACATAGCCTTAGACTTACACAGTTTCCATACATGTGGCCCTAAAAGTTTAAATCATCCCCCCCCACCTTTTGCTATTTTAACAAAAACAAATTTGAAAAAATAAGTAACATATAACTGGTATCGCTGCGTTTGGGAAAGTCCGACCTATTAAATAAGCTTAGAATATCATTCATCCTGTATACTGAACGCTGTTTTTTTTTTTTTTAAGAATGTTAAAACATAAAGAAACCTCTACAAATTTGGTGTTACAGAAATCGTATGGGCCTGCAGAATACAGCTAACACATCATTTATACCGAAAAGTGGACTCCATAAAAACTAAACCCCCTGCAAAAATGGCGCAATTGCATTTTTTTTTTGCTTTTTTTCACCACACAGAATTTTTGGGGGATCTCCCAGTACATTATATGTTATGGTCAATGTCACCATTAAAAATTACATCTTATCCCACAAAAAACAAGCCCGCATTTGGCTAAGTTATGAAATAGTTATAACTACTAGAAGATGGGGAGGAAAAAAAAATGTGAAAACCAAAAATGGCTGTTAATCATATTTGCACTGCTAGTTGTTGTCTCACCTTGACCACTGACCCAGAGACTGGCAGCCAAACTAGCATTAAGGGATGTTCACACGCTTTTTGAAGACGTTTTTGGATATGTTTGAACACAGTGTGAACATCCCCTTAACCAATTTTTTCAACAGTTGACAAATCTGACCAAACATTTTAATAAAGACCTCATTATTGCCTGCGCTCAATGCACCTGGATAAGAATTAAAACACATTACTGCTCTCACCGCTGCCGGGCTCCTGTTGACAGCGCGGTCCAACTGCCGCTCCTCGCACACCATGCAGGCAGTAACTGTAGAAAACTGCCGCTGGCTCACGTTACACCATCAGCGCCCCACCTTGCAGCAGTTAAACCGATGCCGCACCAGCCACTTGACCCGTGAGGCCATCACTGCTTCACATGCCGGCAGGTGCTACCTCCTACACACAGACCGTTTTTATCGGCCGCCCACATGAGCAGGACATTGGCTGGTACACCCATCTGATAATACACTAAGGGTATGTTCACACGGCTTAAATTGATGCTTATTTCGGTGTGCATTTTGCCGGGTGTTGTGCATTATACGTGGCGAAATGCGCGCCGCAATTACGGTAATTCATAGCTCAATGGGGCCGACCGGGTGCTGGCCCCCCCTCATGCTTTGGAAGTACTCGTGAACATAACTAAGGGTATGTTCATGCGACGTAACTGCGCCGCGCATTTCGCTGTGTATTTGCGCTTTATACGTGGCAAAATGCGCACTGTAATTGCGGTAATTCATAGCTCTCATAGAGAACTATGAATTACGCCTCCTCTCCCCGGGCGTACAATACGATCGTATCGTACGCCTGGGGAGAGAAGTGGCACGCGCAGCTGACAATGCATGTCAATGGGGCTGATCAGGGTGTGCTTTCATAACACCCGGTGTATTGCGGCACGTACAGTTTGAGCCCCAATACACTGTGTGAACATATCCTAAGGCTTCATGCACACTGTGTTCGACCATATGTCTAAACGTATATGTTATAATATATACATTAAATGTATGCCAAACGTGCACTGTTTGGAGCATACGTTTGACATCTGTTTTTTTTTTTTTACTACCTTTTCTGTTGGCTGTCATCCGTTTTTCCTTGCTTGAGTAGCTTTGTTTATATATTTATGACAGATACAAACAAATATGTTTACAACATGGGCACAAATACTAGGATACGTTTTCCATTGACATACATGGTAAAAAATGTATACTGTAACATATACTTTTTTTAAACTTAAAAAAGCGCAGCGCCCCACGTCCTCCATCTGTTAAAATTAAACGCATATTTGATGGAAAGTGTAAAAATGGACACTATACTATACCTATATGAGCCAATGAACACATTAACACATCCGTTTTTACCTGCGTCAGAACAGATCCGTCATCCATTCAAAATAACGCAGTGTGCACAAAGCCTTACCTGTCAGCCCTTCTCATCTTAGGGTATGTTCCCACGGCATATACCGGTGTGCACCGCTATACACCTGCTGTTGGAAGTACATGCTTCAAAGAAGGCCCGGCACCCATTCAGCCTTACCTTCCACGGTGCGTACTGAGCGCCCCCTAGAAAGAAGTGACGCGCCGGGGAAGGTAAGGCTGAAAAGGTGTCGGGGAATACACTGTCCAATGGCCCCAGTGCAAAATCTCTAACAGGCCCCCATTTATCTTGTGCCATTTATAATATTCATGTCTTCTCGGGTGGCAGTGCGGACTTCAGACACAAAGGGCGACATGTATTTAGAAGTGTAGAAGACGCCAGTATGTATGAAAGTGTCTCTATACATGTGTCCCGTTCTATGGCAAAATTTGTCTTAGCCATGCCACTTTGAGATTGGTATGGATTTGTACGACAGTTATGTGCCAAACTTTGGCGCAATCATACAATTCTAGCACAACACACCCCTGCAAACTTGCCGCATTCAAAAGTGATGTGTCTGGTGCAGAATGAGGCAAGTTTTGGTGTACGACTGTTCAAGCATCTATAGAACAGGTATACTACAGGTTTATTGCCGCAAAGCCCGGCAGAAAACTGGAAAAACTCCGTTCATACATGTCACCCACAGTGTCATCATGGATCCTTAGCTTTTATAAATGAATGTGTAGTGAGATGGCGCCATCTAGTGGGCTGACATAATCCTTACTCCTCACAAGGCACTTATAACGTAATAGCACTATTATAACCTTTGTGCACTCCCCAGATCTCAGACAGACATGACCGCCATGTAGGTTACTAAATTACCACAAAATCCAAGGTCAGGTCTGCTTTATACCTGCCCTCATATATGTTCTTTCTCCCAATCATAATGTTGCTATACTTTCTCCATGCAATTAGATATCCAGGGATATAACTGATGTCATATACTTCCCATCTAAATCTTCAGAAGACGATTTAAAGAGGAAAAATCGGTCCTAAAAAATAACTTTTATTAAGTATAATTAAAATATCATGATCTATCTCGAAAAGCTCACAAGACACTTTGGGAGGCAAGCAACAACCACATGGGTGGGACCAGAGTGATATATAGAAAACCTGGCCCTATAAACCTAGCATACCCCTACTAACTTGAAAGAAATACAGGATAATCGCCCGATAAGGGCGTCCTGTCCGCAGCCTAACCCTAATTGAAAAACACCCTATTATTCCTCATGGTCCCGTCCCAACATGTTTCAATCATCCATGACATCATCAGGGACAGTCTGGAAAGATATAATTGGACCAAGTATCTGGGTATAATAACAAATAATGCAAGACACAAAAATTAGAGGGTAGATAAATACCTGATGGTAATTACTGATGCAGAGACAATAACATGCCGTGTTTACATAACAAAAGAGGACACTACCTTACGCTTCATCTGCATAATGCCACTTGTAGGTTTGCAATGCAAACCAGCAAGACCACCAGGTATTGAGTTTCAGAACTGTAAGTCATCTCCCGCCCTGTAAGGGGCATGGACAGCGTCGGCTGTATGTGAGTCTCACATTACAGCGACGCTGTCATGCCCTTACAGGGCGGGAGATGACTTACAGTTCTGAAACTCAATACCTGGTGGTCTTGCTGGTTTACATTGCAAACCTACAAGGCGGCATTATGCAGATGAAGCGTAAGGTAGTGTCCTCTTTTGTTATGTAAACACGGCATGTTATGTTGTCTCTGCATCAGTATATTACCATCAGGTATTTATCTACCCTCTAATTTTTGTGTCTTGCATTATTGCAGCCATTATTTGTTATTATACCAGATACTTGGTCAATTATATCTTTCCAGACTGTCCCCTGATGATGTCATGGATGATTGAAACATGTTGGGACGGGGACCAAGAGGAATAATAGGGTGTTTTTCAATTAGGGTTAGGCTGCGGACAGGAACGCCCTTATCGGGGCGATTATCCTGTATTTCTTTCAAGTTAGGTAGGGGTATGTTAGGTTTATAGGGCCAGGTTTTCTATATATCACTCTGGTCCCACCCATGTGGTTGTTGTTTGCCTCCCAAAGTGTCTTGTGAGCTCTTCGAGATAGATCATGATATTTTAATTATACTTAATAAAAGTTATTTTTTAGGACCGATTTTTCCTCTTTAAATTGTCTTCTATATATGCTGGTCAAGAGGTTTTGGTACTATTGGTAGGGACCTACCAGGTACATTTGTTCTTGGGTCCATCTAAATCTTCCCATCACCAATTTGTCAGCATTTACAAGAGCTCTACTGTCAGATAATAGAAACATTCTTGTTTATATCCAGCGGCTGTAACCCTGGACACACTTTACATTTCTCCCAATTTTATAGAAAATGTTTTTGTTCACACAGCTGATTGGAACAATAATTTTTCAGGGCCATCAGCAGGTTGTAACAGATACAGAGAGACTGGAAGAGTCACAGAAAGGCAAAGAAGTGGACGTCCTTTGACTCCATCACACACTGATGACTGCTTCAATGCCCTGCAGAACCGGATGATGAAAGCCACACAACTCCATTCACATTTAAAGAAACCAAGTGTCATGTCAGATCATTCGTAACCATCTTGCATCTCCATTGATTCCTATGGCTATTTTACATGTGTAAAATGCTTCAAGAATTGACGTCATTAGAGAGACATTACAGGGGAGCGACATCATGGGAGAGAGACATCATGGGAAAGAGACATTTCGGGGAGAGACATTACAGGGGGAGACATTACAGGGGAAGAGACATTACAGGGGAGCGACATCACAGGGGAAGACATTACAGGGGAAGAGACATTACAGAGAGAGACATCACGGGAGAGAGACATTACAGGGAGAAACATTAAGGGAGAGAGACATCAAGGGAAAGACACATAACGGATGAGCTACATCATGGGAGATAGACATCATGGGAGAGAGACATTTCGGGGAGAGACATTACAGGGGGAGAGACCGTATAGGAGAGACATTACAGGAAGTGACATCACGGCAGAGAGACATTACAGGGGGAGAGACATTACAGGGGAGCGACATTACACGGGAAGAGACATTACAGAGGGAGAGACATCACGGGAGAGAGACATTACAGGGGAGCGACATCACGGGAGCATTAGAGCACAAGGAGTATCAACAGCGCTTCTCTCTGTGATCATCCATCATGTGCTGGAGTGGATTTTCGGCATGGAAATGCCTCAAAATATGCGGCACATATATGTTTAGTACTAACAGGAGCATAAACCATTGCTTTTCCCCACCATCTGCCACTGGGGGAAATCCGGGAGACCTCTTAAAATTAGATTGTTGCACTGGAATTAGTGGGTTCAAATCTAATGCTTATGGCCACTTCTAGGCAGGCCTCTGGAGGTGTCTAAGGGGTTAAATTTGTATGGTAATAGTGTGATGCAGTCCCACAATGTACTATGACATGAAGCAGTAAGGCAGGACTGCAGAACATGTGGCCCACCAAAGCTTTTATGGCAGCCTGCAATGAGGGCGAGGCTCGCGTAAACCCCATCCCGTGGTGTTCCCAGGAGGCCCTATTGGTCCAGTCCACACATCCTGCAGTGTGGTGCAGGTCTCCAGTAAGGAGTTAAACACCCACTGATTACATGTGACAACATAATAGTGATACTCTAATGAAGTAACTACCATTTTCTAAAAAAAAAAAATGTGCCCTGGACCATGAGGGGTAATCCAGCACAAACGATGGGAGGAAGTCAGCAGGTGTGTTAGGGTTAACTGGCTGTGGGCATCTTAGTGGGCTTTTCTGATGCATATTTCTAGGTCATGCCGTCACTTTATGATCGGTGGGAGACGATCCTGAAGAACGAGTTCCTGCACCTCACATCTAGGGAAACATGTATGAAAACCGTCTAGGTGTAAGGCTAGGTCTACACAGGGCGTTCCTAAGGGGCGGGCGAGGCTGCCCGCCTCGCCCGCCCGGAGGTTAGCCCTTGACTCTGCGCGGCCGTTGTAAAACGGCCGCACAGAGTCAGTCAGCAGCTGCACACTCGCTGTGCAGCTGCTGGTACAGGGAGGAGGCAAGTGGGATCGTTACCTTCCTGCCTTCTCCCTTGTATGTATCAACGGCTTTCACCTCCTCGCTCAGCAGCTTCCGACCTGGACGCGGACCGTGGCGGGGCGAGTATGTTTTTTTTTATTTTACCATTAGCTGCAGGGGCTACTACCTGGCTATAGGGGGTAATAACTGACTATAGGGGTCTACTAAATGGGCAAATAACATACTAAAGGGGCTACTACCTTACTATATGGGCACTTACCTGGCTATAGGAGTTACTACAGGGGCTACTACCTGGCTATAGGAGCTACTACATGGGCTACTACATGGCTATAGGGGCTACTACAGGGGCTTCTACCTTACTATAGGGCTACTACCTTACTATAGGGGCTATTACCTGGCTAAAGGGGCTATTACCTGGCTAAAAGGGCTATTACCTGGCTATAGGGGCTATTACAGGGGCTACTACCTGGCTGTAGGAGCTACTACATGAGCTACTACATGGCTATAGGGGCTACTACATGACTATAGGGACTATTATCTGACTATAGGGGCTATTACCTGGCTATAGGGGGCTACTACTTAGCTACAAGAGCTACTGCATGGCTACAGGGGCTACTACATGGCTACAGGAAGCTGCTACAGGGGACATATTACCTGGCTACAGGGGCAATTATTTGGCCACAGAGGCTACTACATGGCTACCGGAACTACTACATGGCTACCGGGGGCTACTGTCTGGCTACAGGGGGCATATTACATGGCTACCATATGAGGTGCTATAGATGGGGAGTTTGTATAGAGATAGGAATTGGTAGAGAAGTGTTGATAAAGTGAGGAGTCTAAGATGTTTGTTTTGTAACATCTACAGTGAAGAGTCGAGGGCGGAAAAGAAGGTTTACCCTGGCGTCTGGGACAGATGGGAAGAAAGAAGAAGAGAAAGAGAAACAACTCTTCAGAGACGTCTCCTGTAACTGCCTGGATGTAACTGTACTGTAATCCTTATATGTCTGCAGAGCCTGAGTACAGCTGGTATCCACTACTGTATGGTCACAGTATGCCGGTTATATAGGATGTAATATAATGGTTTGCATTCAGTAATGGTATTGTGTATTATTCAGTCACTAGGTGGTCACAGTGTGGCGGTATTCAGTCACTATGTGGTGGGGGATATTTTGGTCATTGGTGTGGCAGTATTCGGTCACTATGTGCTGGGGGATATGGGTCTTAGTAGGACTTGGCACTATAAGCCTGGGATTCTGGTTGGTGTAGCGGTGTTATTTGGAAAATGTAGGACTATTATTTTATAGTTTCATACGTATCACATTGTGGTAAAGTTTTGTATATTTGGTTTATTGGGGGAAAGAAGTGTCGATGGGGGGGCATTATGTTTGGGGGGGGGGGGCAAAAAATTTTTTCCCTCGCCCCCGAGTGCAGTTAGCCTAGGAACGGCCCCGGGTCTACCGCAAATTTTAAAATGCCCCCCAAAATTTTGACAGCATGTTCCCTACTGTGCTGCTGTTTTTTTGTGCTTTTTTGTAAAAAAAAAAAAGCGGTGGGTTTTGGATTCCCGCGGTCAGATGGGCTGAAGGAATTTTGACGAAATATAAACGGTTCTAAATTTCCCCCGGGACGTTTTAGAAACCCAGCAAAAATCTCGTGGTAGACTCGCAGGGATTTTCTATTTACGGCTAACAGGGGGGGTATGGCGGATTTTTGGTGGATTCTAAATATAAAAACCCGCTGAAATCCATTGCTGTGTAAAATTAACCTAAGGGTATGTTTCCACGGGGGGGTATTGCGGCGCGTACAGAAAATGCGTTACACGGTTGTTTTAGAGTACGCGCTGGCAGCCGGCTCCCCTCAACTTCAATTATGTTAATTGTTTTCCCCAAAGGTTTTATTATGAATTTCCCCTAAAATTTTGGGGTGATTTAAGTTTGCACTCATTTTCACGCAAATATGTCCATAATTTAAAGAGTAAACATACCCTGACAAAGTTATTCTTCCTGGCGCTTAAATGGGAGGAAAGGGAAGGGTGGAGCGGTGTCGGTTTTAGAATATGTGCTGG
>JAODAL010077122.1:0-13381 GCA_025379985.1 Phyllomedusa bahiana | reverse complement strand
CGGGGGTTTTTGGGGAAAATTAAGTCCCCCTCCAAAGACAACTTGCCGACTTGTAAAAAGGGAAAGGCTTGATCCTCATGAAGAGGCATTTCCTCCCCCCACGTGCTTTGGGGACCATAGATTTTAAAAAAATGTTTAGTTCCTGCCCCTTCATGAGAACATCCAGGATCAGACACCTCCCAATTTCGAGCTCATAACCCTCCTGCTTTCTACCTCTGCGGTAAAAAGGCACCGCCCCCCCCCGGCATTTTGGCTCGGCTGCAAGAGACCAGTATGAAGGTCCTGCCCCCCAAATTCCACTCCTAGCCTTTCTGATTAATGACAGATCTGTCAACCTGGTCTCTTGCAAACACAAAATATCAGCTTCAACCCGGCTGAAAAAATCAAAGGCCGCAAATCTAGCCGTATCTGACATAATGCTGGCAATATTAATACTTGCCAGTGTCAATGGGGAGAGGGGGACCGCATCATTGATGATCGAGCTCGACAGCCTTCTTCTTCCCCTTGTCCCTACCCTCCTCTTCATCAAAAGCTTCTGGTTTGAGCCTCTTGAGGCTGACGGAGACATCCATCCCAGTACTCTCCATAACCCCCCCGGTTTGCTCTCATGCCGACCAGGAATTCTCTGTAACCCTCCCAGTGCCCTCCCTTTGTCACTTTTCTCCCCCGCTGGCCCCTGGTTGCCGGGTTTTTTTTCCCTCTCCTGAAAGTTCTGGGGACCCCCCCCAAAATTGTTTTGGAGGCTTCCAAGAAGAGTAAGGTGCCAATTTACCCCCCCCCCGAAGTCTCCCACATGCCTGTACACCCTCATCTCTCTCCTCCTCAGAACCACCAAGAGGTCGACAATGGCACTGTACTTATTAGAGATCGATCAGGGGGGGTTCCCGCCTCCTTTAAACCGGCACTTGGCTCAGGGGGCAGGGGAATAGAATCGTTCCACTCTAAAGAAGTTGAGGCTTTCGCCTGCCCTCCTCTTCTTTTTCCCCTTCTTCGCACCCCATTTCTTTGTAGGCCGCTCCTCACTTTCGCTTACCTCGCTTTCTGAGGAGGCTGCAGGGAGGGTGGCCTCCTCCTCTTTCTCCATCCTCCTGGCCTCCTCTTCTAACTCGCTCTCTCCCAGGGCCTCAGCTTGGTCAGCATTGGCGGCCACCTCAGGGTTCAAGGCCTGAGTCCCCCCGGCTTGCATCGGGGGTCCCCCGTCTCTCTCCCTTCGGCGGGCTGCCATACGCCTCTTTTGTGCTGCTGACTTTTCCTTTCTTATCACTGGCCCCTCAGCTCCTTCACCTCTACTGGTGCCCTCCCCGATGTCCTCTCTGATGTCCTCCGGCCCTGCACTCTCTCCCATCCGCCGGGAGGACACCGTATTGGCAAAGGGCAATGGCTAAATGAATGCCCGAAGGCACCACACAGATGGCAGCGAATCCTGCCACACGATGCAGCCAGGTGTCCCGTCTCCCCACACAGTGCACACACCTGTGCCCTACACTGTGCGCTGAAGTGTGTGGGGTCATTGCATCAGTGGCAAAGCTTCGGCTACCCCTGGTAGAAGACCAGGATTCTGTCACGCCCAAGGAAAGTGGAGGATGGGATGTGGGTGACCGTGTTACCTGAGACCCTCAGTTTCACCATGAAGGTCCAGGCCCCCGACCAAATGCCGTGCTCATCCCTGTTCTTAATGGGGAACTGGAAGACCTCTCCGTATCTCTTGAGCCAGATCATGATGTCCATACTAGAGAGAGACTCGTTACTGGTCAGGACGGTTCACTCTCTTTGATGTTAAAATTTTGGCGGAAAATTGCCTGAACAGCAAACCCCCGCCACTCGGGGCCCAACTCTGCTTCACCCCATACCGGGACCAGAAGACTCCCAGGCCCTCGACCCGCATGAAAGCCTCCATCAAAAATGGGAGTCCCCAAAAATGGTGAAACAGGGCAAAGATGTCCGACGCCCCGAACCCCCCATCCCAAAGAGAAGCTCTACTACCCTAGATCTTTGCAGGATGGGATCATCGCCTTTCCCCCTGAGACCCGACCATGTTTCTCCTGGGTACTCCCTGTCCGGCTGTAGGGGGTCTGGCTCCTCACACCCCACAACCCGTGGCAGCTGGGAAAACCTATCCCCCCTCCAGCTGCCACACTGGCGTAACTTCTTATCCGGCCACCTCCAGCGGTGACGAGGTAGCGGGGACAGGGCGACCGGCAGGGGCCGGTGGGCAAGCTACCTCCCACACCCTTTCATCACCATACATCATTTGGTTTTGTCTCTGTTTTTCTTTCCACCCATCTCTCCTTCATTCACTATTTCCATTCCCTCCCCCTCCCCCTTACTACCTGCATCCACTCCTACATTCATTCCTCCATTCCTGTTTCCTGGATTCCTTCCAACCCCCCTTCATTCTTGCTTTCCCTCCCAGACCACCTCAAACCAACATTTTATCCTATCCCATTCCTGTCTCCGTTCCCCTGCACATTCTTTCCCTTCATTTTCCCTCCCCTCCACATTCACTCCATCATTCGGCCTCCCCTCCACATTCACTCCATCATTCACCCTCCCCTCCACAATCACTCCATTATTCTCCCTCCCTCCACTCCATCAATTCTCCCTCCCCTCAACATTCACTCCATATTTTTCACCTCCCTTCCACATCATTTCCATCATTTTCTTCTCCTTCCACCTCCAGATCGTTGTTACCCCTTTTCATCACTCCACTTATCCACTCTTTCTCACTCGCATGCGACCGCACTTTCACAGTCCATTTCTTCCTCTGATTTCCAGTGTTTTCTATTTGGGGGGCCACGGGTCCCCGCCTATAGTGGGGCACCGTTTTTTTCCCCTCTTCCCTTGCCTGCATGGTGTTCCTGTTTGCAGGATTTTATTCCTGCTGTCCGTCTGCCCTCAGAACCATTCACTGTTGGGCCCACTTTGGCCCTTACTCCATCTTTCTCACCAGTGACCATGTTTCCCCAGGGTTGACTACACTGAGATGTTACCAGCCTTGTCTGCAACCTTATTTCTCCCCGCTAGCTTGTCTCGTTCCCACTGCAGGGTACGGGTCAGGAAGGTTGCGGGGCTGCTGAAGCGGACCCCCATCCTGCCACCTATGGGTCCCCCTTCGGCTGCACAGAAACCCCGGATAGGGGCCCATAGACCAGAATGAGTCACCTCACCACGTGCGCCTGCTTTGCCTTCCGCTTCCTCCCTCTTTCTTCAAGGAGGTCGTCCACGAAGGCGAAGGTGAGAGCTAAAAGTTCACGGGGGACTCAAGCTGGTTGATCTGCTGTCTGTGCATCCCCCCGGTCTCCGGTGTCATATCATCTATGTAGGCCGGAATCTGTTGACTCTGGCGAGACACCTGATGTGCTGGGGATCATACTGCTGGGTGCTGGGACGACACCTGGGAGAGGGTGAGAGGCCTGAGAGTGCTCCCTTGGCCCATCCAACCCCCTCCCCTCCTCTCATTCCTCCACTTCTCTTGCTCCCTTCATCTCCTTAAACCGCTGCAAACTTGGCAGTTTTCTCCTGGAATGGCCATATTCAGGAATATGATGTTCTTCTCTCCTCCAGGTATTTTGGTCTTCCTCTCATCCTCCTCATATCTTTATTAAGCTACTGTTTATTTTTATGGTGCATTCTTGGAGAGCATTTTGTTTCTCCGTATGCGCTCCTGCAGCAGGACGATCTCCTTCCCTGCGTCCTCATACTCTATGAGGTAGGTTGCAATCCGGGAGCCAAAGATGTTGGCGGGCTCCCCGGATCGCCTCACACCCCACTCCTCCACTTCAGAGTCAGAGTCACTGTCCAGGTTTGAGCTGGATTTACAGCTTTTTTCCTGACTGCTGCTTTGGGTGCTGCTTCCCTGGGTGCTGGCTTTTGCTTTCTCTTGTATCCTCTGGCTGCTTCTCAATGGTGTGGCTGGGGGTGTATGCTGGGCAGTATGGCCTTTTCCCTTATTTTCAGCCTTTCGGCTGCTTGTGGCTTTGCTGGAGAGAACAGGTGGTTCATTGCTGCACCTCCCCCCCTCCTCCACTCCTCTGCTCACTGATGAGTCATCACCTCTGCTGACCACTGAGTCTCCTCTTCCTCCCCCTCCCTGCATGCCTGGGGGGGCTGGGGGCTTGATCTTCTCCCTGGCAGCTGCAGGGGACTTGTCCATCCTCTTACCTTCAGAGTCTTTGCAGGAAACAGAGTTTGCTGACTCCACAGATCCTACACTCTTCCAGGTGGGTGCAGGGGCTGCTGTATCTTCAATGCTGCCTCTCCTGCTCAGCTGTTCTCCTCTGCTTCTGCTGCTGTTACCAGAGCTGCCACGGGCTGGTTGTGGTACATCCCGACCCCCCACCAGCCTATCCTGGGGGGCCGGGGGCTTTTTGCTGTTATTCCCCTTCATCCAGCAGCACAGCCCCAGCAGAGACCATGCACACTGAATTCCAGGGAAGCTCGAGTGAACACAGGAAACTGCTCACAGGAAACGTCTGCCACCTGCTGACTGCTGTGAGAACTGCACATCCAGAGCTGCACTCACTATTCTGCTGGTGCAGTCACTGTGTACATACATTACTTATCCTGTACTGATCCTGAGTTACATCCTGTATTATACTCCAGAGCTGCGCTCACTATTCTGCTGGTGCAGTCACTGTACATACATTACTTATCCTGTACTGATCCTGAGTTACATCCTGTATTATACTCCAGAGCTGCACTCACTATTCTGTTGGTGCAGTCACTGTGTACATACATTACTTATCCTGTACTGATCCTGACTTACATCCTGTATTATCCTCCAGAGCTGCGCTCACTATTCTGCTGTTGCAGTCACTGTACATACATTACTTATCCTGTACTGATCCTGAGTTACATCCTGTATTATACTCCAGAGCTGCACTCACTATTCTGTTGGTGCAGTCACTGTGTACATATATTACTTATCCTGTACTGATCCTGAGTTACATCCTGTGTTATCCTCCAGAGCTGCGCTTACTATTCTGCTGGTGCAGTCACTGTGTACATACATTACTTATCTTGTAATGATCCTGAGTTACATCCTGTATTATCCTCCAGAGCTGCGCTCACTATTCTGCTGGTGCAGTCGCTGTACATACATTACTTATCCTGAGTTACATCCTGTATTATACTCCAGAGCTGCGCTCACTATTCTGCTGGTGCAGTCGCTGTACATACATTACTTATCCTGTACTGATCCTCAGTTAGACTTTCATACAGACTGTCGGATCAAGCACCATTAAGAAAAGAGGTAGAACTGTCGAGTCGGCGCCAGGTTTGTACATGTCGCCCAGAGTAGCAATGTAAATGTGGACATCTGTTGCTGTAATAATATCAGCATACAGTGCCTCAGAATGTAAATACTACTACATGGTGCTAAATGATATCAACATATAGGGAGACATGTATGAGAAGCGGCGCCGCCTCCACAGTCGTATTTCTCTGTAATTTTAAATTTTTTTTTTTTAAAAAAGGGACATTATTTACTGAAAAACACAGACACGCGGCCGCACTTACAGTTCAATGGCCGGACAACAGACTGACCCCAGTAGGAGGCAACACAAGCTCCTGTGCTACTTGGGAGATATATAACAGCTGCAGATAACTAATGAGCAGCAGTTCACACACCCGTCCACTAGGGGAACAGCTGAATGATAAAAAACTGCACATTAAATAAGCACCAGTTCACACCAGTCTGCAGAAAAACCACAGTACAGCACATGGGGAGATTGCACAAATGCAAAGATACTACTAAGACAACCACTCACAGCCTTCTATGCATGAGGTGGGTGGTTGCTAGTATTATAATTGAATATAGATAAGGCTTATATAGGGGCCACTTATACAGATACATGTGGTGCACCATGCTGGTTTCCAGCCTATGACGCCTCTACTATGTGATTGGGCGGACTGCCCAGCACTTTGCAGGTGTCCAACACAAAATACTGACACCCTCTGCTCCCCAGGATTTAGGGCAAAAAATGACAAACTGGAAAAATATGAAATATAAGGTATTACCCTTTGTATTGTCTTATCTATATGCAATTATAATACCAGCAACCACCCCCTCATACGTAGAACACTGTGAGTGGTTGTCTTGTCGGTATTTTTGTATTTGTGCAGTCTCCCTTTTATGATAATGTGTTTTTTTGCATACTGGTGTGAACTGGTACCTACTCACTGTGCACTTTTTTATCATTCAGTTGCTCCCCTAGTGGACGGTGTGTGAGCGGCTGCTCATTAGTTATCTGCACCTGTTATATCTCTCCTAGGTAGCACTGGGGCTTGTATTTCCTCCTATTGGGTTCACTCTATTGTCCAGCCATTGAGCTTTAAGTGCGGCTGGGTGTCTGTTTCCCTTTAGCTTAGTGCAGCGTTTAACGTGTGCCGCTGTGAGACACGTGCCTGCGCCGAAAAGTGGAGCATAGAGTGTGAATGTGGCAAAACTTGTCTCAGCCTTGCCCCTGTGAAATTGGTCTGGATTGCTCCGACATTTTTGCGGCACATTTATAAATGTGTCTAATCTTCTGAATGTGGTGCGACGCCCCCTAAGAATTGGCACCGTCAAAAGTGGCGAGGGTGTCGGACATGTGGCACTTTTTGGCAAAACACCTTTTAAAAATATGCTGAAAAGGGGCAATGACAGTTTTTTTGGGCGCAAATCACAAAATACTAGTACAGGCCAGTTCATATATGTCACCCACAGTGCCTGAGTAGCATTGGCACGCAATATAAATACCGCTATATGGTGCTAAATGATATCAATGTATTTTGCCTAAGTAGCAGTGCCTCACATGGACATATTACCATACAGATATCAAAACACAATGCCTAAGCAGCAGTGCCATACAATGTAAATACTGCCATACAGTGCCACACAATGTAAATACTGCCATACAGTGCCACACAATGTAAATACTGCCATACAATGCCAAAAAGATATCAACATACACTGCCTAAGCAGCAGTGCCATACAATGTAAATACTGCCATACAGTGCCACACAATGTAAATACTGCCAAACAGTGCTGACACAATGTAAATATCGCCATCTGGTGCCAACAAGATATCAACATACAGTGCCTAAGCAGTAGTGCCACAGAATGTAAATGCCACCATATGTTGCTCAAATCATACCAAAATGCAGTGACTAAGTAATAGTTCACACAATGTAAATACCACCATATGGTGCTTAGATTATATCAACATACGGTGCCCCACGGTGTAAATACTGCTACATCGTGCTCAAGTGATATCAACCTACAGCTGCTAAATAATAAGGCTACTTTCACCCGGTTTAACTGCGGGGCGGACTTCCGCCCCGCAAATCCGCCGTGTGGACGGGGGCGGGGAGTGAGCGGGGGGCCGGCACTTCGCCGGCCCATAGACAGTCATTGCTAGCGGCGCGTATACGCCGCTAGAAAGTGACATGTCAATTATCTTCCCCCTTGGCGTATTATGCGAGCGGGGAGAGGAGACGTAATCCATAGTTCTCTATGAGAACTGTGGATTACCGTAGTTACCAGGACGGATTCAGCCCGTAATTGGCGCACTCCGGCGCGCAATTACGGACCAAATTACGTCTTGCAGATGGCCGTGTGAACAGTTCTACACATAAAGTCATCCAATAGCACCAGTAACCGGCTGCCAGGACCCCTGTGCGCCCCCTTCAGCAGAACAAGTCCTTGTGTAGGTCCCACAGTAGCAGGAAATGATTTTTGCCTTGGATTTAATGGTAACATTGCACCGGACAATCGCTCATCGTGTAATTCCCCAAGCAAATGCTTTATTAACTGATGAGGACCAATTTATTCATTCAGTTATTTCTTTTTTTATTTTTTTGCTTTAATATTGAATTTATAAGACAAATCTCCGCAGTTTGCTCCAGACTCGGGCAGTGGTGATTCATCTGTGACACCAAGGAGCAGGGGCCGTGCGGCGCTGGCCGGGGGGGGGGGACATGAGCTAAAGCCGCAGGAATGTGCAGGGCTATGGAGAGCACTGACGAGAGCAGGTAGATGCTGCAGCCGGGACACATGGTGCAGCTGTGACACCTCATCAGCGCAGGGGCCTCCATGACCTATGACATCTCCTCATGTAATGGGGCCTCCCCAGCCCTCAGGGGCTCCGCCGCTCCCGCAGGGGGTCACTGCTGTCACTTCTGCTCGGATTTGGCAGCTTCGCCTGAAAACTCCCATTGACCGCAGCGGCCGCCGCTTCCTGGCAGCGCTCCCCCATTGTGTGAGCGCTAATAGCGCCTGAGAGGGATCGCCTCCTGCTCCGGCCACCGACTCCCCGGGCCCGGGCTGCTCGGCCGGAACAGGATGGATGGGGAAGGCTCGGGCTCTGGGGCGTCCTGTGCCCCAAAACCTGCGAGTGCGGCCCAGGGTGCGGTATAAGCGGGTGCACTGCTCTCCCTAGTGCACAAGGCTGGAATAGCAGCGCCGACCGGGGAGTTATGTAAGAAAAAAAGATGGTTTTCTGTCTATTATTATTATTATTATTATTTTTTTTTTATTATTTATTATGATTGTATTATGTTATTTTCTATTGTTATTTTATTTTTATTATTTCTATTATTATATTCTATCATTTTATTTTTAATATAACTACTTTTTATTTTATTATTTATTTTATTACGTTTTTCTATACCGTAATTATTTTATTTTTTATTATTACTATTATTATTATTATTATTATTATTATTATGTCATTATTGTATTATATTATTTCTACAATTTTTTTTATTATTATTACTACTTATTTTATTATTTATTATTTTTATTTCTATTATTTTATTTTTATTATATTATTACTTATTTAGTCTTTTATTATTTACTATTAATATTTTTACATATTTTTTATTATTTATTTTATATCATATTAATAATAATATATAATTCTAATAATATTTTATTTTTTATTATTTCCATTATTTTATATTCTTATTTTATTATCATTATTGTATCTGTTATTTTATTAGTATTATATTATTATTTTATTATTATATTCTATTATTATTTTTTAATTATTATTTTAAACTACTTTTTATTTTATTATTTTTTTATTATTGTCGTATTATATTATTTCTATTATTTAATTTTTGTTATTACTAAATATTATTATTATGTATATTTTGTTATATTATTTCTATTATTTTATTATTATTATTATTATTATTATTTTATTACTTTTTTCACTTTATATTTTTTTATTCTTCTTATTTTTTATTATATTATTATTATTATTTTTCTTTTTTTATTATTATTATTATTATTATTATAGCATTATTATTTGATTATTTTTTATTATTAATCATTCTTAAATTATGATGATTATTATTATTATTATAGAACTGATTTCAAGAATTTCCCAATCTGTAACTTTTCTGCTGTGGAAAAACTACAACTCTCAGCATGCCCTGATCCAGCTCTGGGAACACTGCTTTATCCCATGTATTAGATACAGAGGACTACGATCCCCAGCATGAGTGTATCAGGTTTAGAGAGAGATTGTTTGCAGATTGTATCACATATCAGAGGCTTAGATATATTGTCTCATTAAACATGATTGTAAATAATAGATTAGATGCAGGAGACAATATTGTATATGATAGGATTAGATACATCAGCTCAGCAGACAGTATCACACATGAAAGATTAGATACTACTGTTTAGAAGACGGTATCACACATGATATGCTTAGATACAGTCAATAATTAGACTGATACATCATAGGCTTAGATACACTGGCTTAGCAGGCACTATTACAGATAGTAGATTTTGATACAGAGACTCAGCAGACAGTATTACTCATGAAAGATTAGATACAGCAGATAGTATTAGACATGATACATTTAAATACCTAACCTCAGCAGATAGTATTACATATGATAGATTAGATACAGCAGATCATCAGACAGTATCACATATGATAGATTAGATACAGCAGATCATCAGACAGTATCACATATGATAGATTAGATACTGCAGCTCAGCAGCCAGTATCACACAGGATAGGCTTAGATACAGAGGCTCAGCAAACAGTATCACACATGATAAGCTTAGATACAGAGGCTCAGTCAATCAGTATCACACATGGTAGGCTTACATGCACTGGCGTAGAAGACAGTATCACAGTTGCGCGCTTAGATATACCACTTCATCAGAAAAATTAACCTAAAATAGGGTTTGGTAAACTGTTCATAATACAGTATCACACATAACTGATACAGTAGCTTAGCAAATAATATTACACTTTAGGCTTAGATACATTGCTCAGAAGTCAGTATCACACATGATATGTTTATAGTATCAATAGAAAGTCTAATTTAGCCAAGATGAGCAAGTATGTCGATGGGAGAGTCTGGTGGTACAGCTTTTGATCTAACAAATATTTGTCTTCACTCTTTCAACACAGTATGGCAACATTGTCACACTGTATGGTGGTAATGTGGCACTGAATGGTGGTAATGTGGCACTGTATGGTGGTATTGTGGCAGTGCATGTCGCTATCATGCACTGTTTGGCACTATTATGTCACTATATATGCAATGGTTAAAGGGGTTTTGCCACGATTTCATTTCATCCCTCCTGCATCCAGTTCTTCAGCTCTGTGTGCTCAGAAGGGGGCGTGTGTGATTTGTTTGAATTGCAGATCATGTGACCCTGCAGGATGACATCACCAGGCCTTTCCTCTCTGTAGTCAAAGAAAGGTCTGTTTATGTAAAGCATTGTGAGAAGCTGAGAGGTAAAGTTTTTGCCTCCAGGCACAAGGGTCGCAGGTTCAAATCCCTGCAGGAACCAAACCTGTGTTTTATTTTTTCTCTTTATCAATGCACATACCTCATTGAGGTTTCTTTTTTATTTATTTGCACTGTTTGACTAATTAATTAGGAGTACAGAGGACAGGAGTAGAATGACAGCACCTGGGGTTGAACACTCAGTAGCTGCCTGAGAGGAGAGGTGATGTCTGAGCATGTGGGGCCAGGACTGAGGAGCTCTCTTCCCTGGTCGTATCCCCTGGAGTGAGCTGTAAAAATGGATCACAAAAAAGGGGGGAGCTAAGCAAAAACGGTGCAAAATTTTTTTATAATATAAAGGGTGAAAATGTTTATTTCTTTGCAGCTTCCCACTCAATTTTACGTTGTGGAAAAACCCCTTTAAGCTTTTGATCTAACAAATTTTCCCTTTCTAAAGGGTGCTTTCTTTAAACACGTATTGCAATTTTTGTGGCACTGTATGAGGGTACGGGGAACGGTTGGCTTTTGGGGACTGTATGGTTAGTTGTGGCTTATGGCTTTATTTATAACTGTTTTGGGGTATTGTGACACTGTTAGTGATTTGGCACGTTGGTGATATTGGCACTGTATGGTGATACTATGGCACTGTATGGTGCTACTGCAACACTGTATGATGTTATTATGGCACTGTATGGTGGTATTGTGGCACTATCACAACACTGTTTGTATCTGTAAGGGCACTGTATGGTTTTTGTATAGCTGTATGGTGGCATTGTAGCACTGTATTTCATTATTCAAACTGAGTGGGTTATTGCATGTCTTTGGTTTTTGGGCACTGTTTGGTGGTATGATGGAACAGTATGGTGCTATTGAAACACTGTATGGTGGTATTGTGGCACTTTCACAGCACTGTTTGTATCTTTAATGACACTTACAGCACTGTAGGGTGTTTGGGACCTGTATGGCACATTGGGGGACTGATGTGCTATTTCAGTACGTCTTTTTGGTTAATAGCTTGTATATGGTATTATGGTCGTATGAGGTTGTTTTGGATTGTTGGAGTATTGTAGCATTGCTTTGGTATTAGGACTTTTCAACCTATTTGATCTGTCAGGGCACTGTTGCAGCACTGTAAGGTGCTATTAGGGCACTGTGTGGCTCTATTAGGGCATTGTATTGTGGTAATATGGATTTTGGGTAGTATTGGGCACGTGTGCTCTTTTTAGAGCATTATATTGTGGTTAAATGTGGTAATACTCTTTGGTAGCATTATGGTACTGTATGGTGGAAGAGTCTTTTCCAGGAGCTGACAGGTGCCTGGACCATTAGATGGTTTTTAAAAAAGATTTAAAATTTCTCCCTTTGGGAAGCAGGATAAGTTTAAAATGTGCCCTACACTTGTGCTGTCACAGAGATGACTTCTGCTTCTGGGAAAATTAGGTGAGACAGAGAAGCTTAAAGGGCTATTCCCACCAAAAACAGTACTGGCATATTGATAGGATACGCTGTCAAATTCTGATAGGTGCAGGTCCCAGTACAGAGGAGCGGAATGTTCGGCCGTACTCAGACTTTCCATAGAACAGAATGGAGAGTCGTGTGCAAGTGTGACCAGTTCTCCATTCTGAGCTGACACGTTCGGGGGCCCGTTCTTGGGTTCATAGACCTGCACCTGTCAGACTTTGATGACATTTCCTATTGACGGTGGGAACAGCCCTTTAATATCTCTTTGTTAATTTTTGTATGACAGTCCAAAAAAAATTACCGGGGGGTTTTACCTAGCCTGAAAACAACTTCGGACAATCTGGTAGGATCCCTCCTCACCCCTAAACAAAACCCCGGTTATAGCAGAGGCAGCTGGGTCTGCCATAAATGACTTGACATTCTTGTATGACAACTAGATAAATGTCCATTGTCTATAGGATCCAATCAGATTGGTGCATTCATTGTCTATTAGCAATGTAAGATGAAAGATGCAATCTTATTAGATTCTATAGACCTTCTGTCTGCACCACCTGTGACTCACTATGACATTATATGTGTACCACATACCAGTGCGTCAGCTTTTCACTTTCCCTTACATTGAACCCAAAGAACCCCCCCAAAGAGCTTTGTCCCCCCCTAACATTGTATCCCTGGGTCCCCTCCCGCCCGTGTCCCAACAGAGCATAAACCCCTGGCATTCTAGGACACTTGCTGAACCTTCCTAGGATGAATATAATCTGACCGGAGCACTGCCGCCCCTTATTTTCGAATCGTCACATTAGGGTACATAGATGACATCCTCATAGTAACCAGTGATGATTGCATGAAAATTTATAGATTCATTAGTCTTAATTTCACATTAAATTATTATTACTTATTTATTCTTTTATTATATCTTTTTTGCATTTTTTTATTCTTTTTTCTTAATTCAAGGGTATTTCCATGGCGTTTTGCCCCCTATGAAATCCGCTTTTTGATGGTCTCTGGGGCCATAAGGACGGCCAAGGCCAACTAACAAAAAATTTCGTGAGTTTATCAGCCGGCAAGAGAGACCCGGGAGTTCCTGAGAGATCGCCGCTGCTTGTTTTTATCGCGCCCTTTGGGTCCGTCTTTTCAAGAATTTCATTTAAATTTTTGGATCACATCGCAAGACGGCCCA
>JAODAL010077121.1:0-13382 GCA_025379985.1 Phyllomedusa bahiana | reverse complement strand
TCCTGATTTTTTTTTTCACTGTTTTTAAAAGGGGGGCTTTCAGATTTGTTTGTATATCATGTGACCCAGCATGCTTGACATCACCATGCTTTCCCCCCTGTGTGCTCACTCTAGTCAAACAAAGGTCTGTTTATGTAAAGAGCTATGAGTAGCTACAATTTACCTGAGTGGTTAGCACTTCTGCTTTTCAGCATAGGGGTCCTAGATTCAAATCCCTGCAGAAATCAAGCATGTGTTGTTGTTGTTGTTGTTTTTCTCAATGCACATACCTGATTGAGGTTTCTTTTTTTCTTTTTATATATTTGCACTGTTTGACCAATTACTAACAGATCAGAAGCAGAATAACAGCACCTGGGGTTGAACTCAGTAGTGAGTGTGTGATTAATAAGCAGGAAAGAGACTGATAGTAGCTGCCTGAGCAGAGAGGTGATGTCTGAGCATGTGCGGCAAGGACTGAGGAGCTCTTGTCACTGGTTGGATCCTCTAGACACGAGCTGTAAACTATGGATCACTAAGGAAGCAGCTGAAGTAAAAATCGTACAAAATTTTTAATAATAGTGAAAATGTTTATTATTTTATTTGCAAGCTTCCCACATCAATTTTACTTTTTGGTAAAACCTCTTTAAGACACCTCATCATAGAGTATTCTTACATTTTAATGTTTCCCAAAAGTCATCAGGCCACAGAATAACAAATAGAATTAGGATTTATACTCCTGGCACCGTAAACAAAAATATTTTGCATGTTTCTGCAACCTTTTACTTTATAGCTGTTGATCCAGACCAGCTGGAAATCCATCACTATTGCAAGTAAATTATTTTAGATCAAGGTGTAATCTAGGTTATAATTCAACAATCAAAGTCTCTCACAGTATGTATACAGATCCATTCACATTTGTTTGAGCAGAGACCTTAGTGGAGTTTGCGGCACATCTGTGTAACGTTTAAGAGAAACACCCTCTTTGTCAAGCACCCCTCCGAAAACATTTCTTCTCCTTATATAGTACAAATCAAGTAAACACTCCAATTCTTTGGGGGTTATTAACACTCAATGGGTGAACAAACATGAACCCAGTAGCTACACTTTGCCATTTATGTTTGACTGGGAAAAAGACACATGTGCAGCTAATTGCTAGAGCAAGATGAAAAACTGCACACCAACTTTAACACCTATTCACACCAGCATGCAGAAAAGCCGCAGTATAATGCATGGGGAGATTGCACAGATGCAAAGTAACCAATTAAACAATCACTCATACAACCTCAGGCATAGGAGGTGGTTCCCGGGTACTAAAAATTTGCATATAATAAGGCGATAACAAAAGTGTGCCATAAATATAGAACGTGTGGTACACAATGCTGGTTTACAACCCTATTAATGACACCCATACTATTAGACCAGGGGGCTGCCCAGCATTTTCTAAGTGTCCAACACAACACTGGCACACTCTGCTCCCCAGCCCTTTTGGGGCAAATAAAAAAGGGCATACTGGAAAAATATTAAATAGGGTATTAGTTGGTAATGGGCCCCATAACACAAGCCCCACAAACCCTCTTCACGGCTCCTCGTGTCTTGTAAGTCCCACACTAACAACTTTTCAGAAAAAAAAATACAGAAAATTGGGGCATTACTTACTCAAAAAAACACTCCAGTTCTTTGGGGCTTTGTTAACAGCTCAATGGCTGAACAAACATGAACCCAGTAGCTAGCAACTTTGCCATTTATGCTGACTGGAAAAAAATCACATGTCAGCTAATTGCTAGAGCAAGATGAAAAACTGCACACCAACTTTAACACCTATTCACACCAGCATGCAGGAAAGCCGCAGTATAATGCATGGGGAGATTGCACAGATGCAAAGTAACCAATGAAACAATCACTCATACAACCTCAGGGCATGAGGGAGGTGGTTGCTGGTACTACAAATTGCATATAATAAGGTGATACAAAATGTGCCATAAATATAGATACGTGTGGTACACAATGCTGGCTTACAACCTATTAGTGACACCCATACTATTAGACCAGGCGGGCTGCCTAGCAAATCAAGTAATCAACACAAAATATAACCATATTAAAACATTAATACATGTATAAACATATGCTAAAATTATCTTACTTTACTAGGATACTATATAATTATCATAAATAAACCAGTATCTGTGCGCATTACAATACATACTGATCTTAGAATAAATGCTCTAATAGACTGAGACTGGTGAGTAATTAATAATATGGCAACTATCAATAAGATACAATCTTAACCTACATTTATAGAGTTAGTTACAGATCTTCCAAACAGCTACTTTTGTCCCAAATATTTAAACGGCCCTCTTTAGACATGGAATTACCTGTAGTTGCAAGGGTTTAGAGCAGGTATTTTTGGATGCCTGTGCCGGTATATGTGCCTATTTAAAGATAAATAGGACAATGGGTCTAGAAGGCATCCACCCCAGAGTTCTTAAAAGACTAAAACTTTCTTCCACTGGTTAAACCCTTTAAGTACAAATAGTTGTTTGTGGCATGCTATACCACAGGCATCAGTTATGCCAAGTAGGAAACCTGTTCTGAAAAAACAGTCTTCCAAAGGCTTGATGAACCATTGTCTGGGAATGGTGCTGGGACAAGCTGAAGTTATACAGTTGTGTAAGCTTATGTGTCCCTTGGATATAAGAGGGATGACATGGAAAAAAATAACAAAAGAAGTAGGGGCCATGTCACGTGAAGAAAAATGAAATGAAGAGGGTAAGCACAGATAACAGGTCTGATTAAGCCTGAACATATGATCACCATGTGAGTATCATTAACCATTCAATTAAAAAAGTGTGAAAGATACTGTAAATTCACCCTCAATATTGCTTTATGTTTCAAAACTACCCTAGATGTATCTACCGTCATGGAAAAACAATAGGAAATCATCTTATGTGATCTGAGATACAGGGCAATAAGATAACCAAACATTCCTTGATACACAAAGATGTGACAATTTTGCTTTTTTAAATAGCTAAAATTGCACTGTCATTACTAAGGGTGATAAGTTCAAACACCCAATGAAAGGACATTCCATTTCTAGAAAGACATTTTTTTTACCTTTAATAGCAGAAATGTTATATACGTGTTAAAATGTGCTTGTGAAAAGAACTATATCAGGCAAACATCACGTATGATAAAGATACGTCTTTATGAACACAAATCTCAAATTAGACTTTATAAGACCAAAATGTGTAGGGCAAAAAGTAGTGATAGTGACATTGAAGAAAGGAAATTTGGAGAATCCTTAGTCTGAGAACATTTTTACGAAGCCCATCATAATGTCTGTTACTTAAGATGGCTAAAACTAAAAGAGGTAATAGGGCAGGATAGCACACAAATCCCTAATTATTCTACGTTGCATTGTTACTAACTATATGAATGTAGACTAAGATTGTATCCTATTGATAGTTGTCATATTAGTGATTAATTAAGGTGCTTTCACACAGCACAGTTTTGGTGCAGTTATAACTCTGCTCCAATTATCTGCTTTTATTACCAGCAAGCTTCTTTCACTGATCTAAACTGTTTGGAAAGTGAGGAATCAATTAGTGTGTTTGTAATCCACAAGACCTCAAACACAGTAATTGATTACTTACTTGAAACACCTTTCTGAACAATTTAGACAACTGAAAGAAGCTTGTTGGTAATAAAGGCAGTTTCATTGGAGCGCAGCTAAAACTGCACCAAAACTGCACGGTGTGAAAGCACCTTTACCTTTTCCGTCCAGACTGTGTCTATAAGAGCATTTACTCTAAGATCAGTATTTATTGTAGTGCGCACAGATACTGGTTTATTTGATATATCATAATTATATAGTATAGTAATAAAGTAAAATAATTTTAGCCTATGTTTATATATGAAAAATAAATGTTTCTCTACAAAAAGTACCCCTTGAAAAATCAATACAGGAAGAGGAAAAAAGGATACAATTAAACATATCTTTGACTTATAAATTATTAAATTAAAATCATTTATACTATGTTTATATATGTATCAATACTTTATATATACTGTACATATATATATATATATATATATATATATATATAAATATATATATATATATATATATATATATATATAATTATAATATATATATATATATTATATATATATATATATATATTATATTATAAGGTGGAAACAGCAGGAAGGGTGTATAATGGAGTATACATCCCGGACAGGGTTCTTGCGTGCACCTTCAGATGTCCCGACACATGCCCCCAAGGTAAGGAACCTTGGGGGAATGAAAGGCCAAAGTTAGGTGGGTGTCGACAGTATCTGCTGTCGACATACGTTAACACGTTTAATGTTAGTATGGCTTTCAGCCCTTCCTGTGTCGGCCTTTCATTAGGAGTGAGCATAGAGCAGGGTGGATGCTCACTCCCCATGGTTCCACTCCAGGGTTTACCTGGGATATATAAGTCATCAGGTAAGCTGACTAGGGCTGGCTACAACTCCCAGGCTACCTTCAAGTCTGGAGAGGAGACAGGCTGGGGAACCAGCAGGACTGCTACCTGGTTTTGTTCCGTTACTGCAAAGGTGTTAGTAAGTCTAACTCTGCTAGTTAAAGCCCAGACAGGCAGGCTTTTGTTTTGTTTGATATTGTGCATGTCTTGCTCTTATTTTTGTGTTGCTTCTTCAATAAAATACAGAAGTATTTTACACCTGAACTCTGTCTTTGCCTGAAGAAACACATGTGTCACAATCCCAGAGCCGCTGAAGCTCACAAATGATGGAGGATGCAATGGGCAAAATAGAGGCAGTACTCTCCTGAGACAGAGAAAAAACGGAAAGAAAATGTATGTCCTGGGTGAAAGCAGCTACCGCACAGTCAGCAGAGTCATGTAAAATGGATGAGTTGGTGAAGCAGCTAATTCAAGCCAACGCTAACCTCCAACTGATTGCGACCAGCCAGCAGAAAGCGCACGAGGAGACAATCCGGGCGCAATCTGAGACTAATCGCCTGCTAATCGAGACCCACCAAGCCACGGTGAAGGAGCAGCAGCAGGTAAATCAGATGCTGCAGCAACTGCTACAGGCCTTGGCTGCGAGGCCAGAAGTGCCAACAAGAGTGCAGTCCACGCCCCGCCAGGTGGTGCAAAGTTCCCTGTGCAAATGTCCGCGGATGACGACATCGAGGCTTACCTGGGGACCTGTGAACGGATAGCGGAGAGAGAGCAGCTGGCGGTGGACCAGTGGGCAGTTGTCCTGGCTCCCTTCCTAACGGGCGAATCGCAAAAGGCCTACTTAGACCTGCGTGTCCAGAATGCCAAGGACTACACCAAACTGCGGGGAGAGATCCTGGCTCAACTGGGGGTCACCCTGGCCGTAAGAGCCCAGAGAGTACAAGCCTGTGAGTTTGATCCTACCAAGCCCGCCAGGTCACAGATGTACGACCTGTTCCACATTACAAACAAGTGGCTACAGCCAGAGACTCACACACCTGCCCAAGTGGTTGAGCGGGTGGTCTGTGACTGTTTTGTGCAGGCCTTTCCCATGAGGCTCTAGCGGTGCATGGGCCACACAGACCCCAAGAGCGTGGACGAGATGGTGGAGAGATATAGCGCCACTGAGGAGTTCCTGCAGGTACTACACCCCCAGGGGAATCCTCTACCTGCGGTAAGACTGTTCCTCTCCCAATTTACCCACCTGCGCACCTCCGTTTACCATCCCCAGACTGATGGTCTGGTCGAGCGCTTTAATAAGACCTTAAAAGGGATGTTAAAAAAGGTTGTGGACAAGGATGGTAGGGATTGGGATCGCCTGTTGACCTATCTTATGTTCGCCATCTGGGAAGTCCCACAGGCATCCATGGGGTTCTCGTCATTCGAGCTGCTATATGGGAGACACCCGCGATGGCTGCTGGACATAGCCAGAGAGACCTGGGAACAAGAGGAAACCCCTTACAGGAGTTTCATAGAACATATAGCCGACATGCATGACCGGATGCTCGTACTTGTCCCAACTGTAGAAAGTAAATTTCTAGCCAAGTGGCAAGGCCCCTATGAGATCTGCGAATGGGTGAGTGAGGTGAACTACAAGGTTTTCCAGCCAGGGAAAAGAAAACCACACCAGATATACCATATTAAACTCATCAAAACCTGGAAGGACCGAGACAGTCTGGTGGCTACAAGGGGAGTTAGGGAGGTCTCAAACAAGGAGTTACCCCCTGTGCATATCGCAGAGTCCTTGTCAGAGGTCCAGAGCCAATAAGTCAGGGAATTCCTACAGAGGAACCGAGGGGTTTTCTCTTAACTGCCTGGCCCTACAGACGTCATTAAACATGACATTGTCACCAAGCAAGGTCAAAAGGTGCGGTTAAGACCGTACAAGGTACCAGAAGCCTAGAGGCAAGCCATCTCCTAAGAGGTGAGGAAAATGTTAGCCTTAGGGGTCATAGAGAAGTCCCAAAGTGGGTAGTCGAGCCCCCTCGTGATCATTCCTAAGCCAGATGGCAGCCTGCGGTCCTGTAACGACTTCCGCACGTTGAATGAGATCTCCAAATTCAATGCCTACCCATCCACAAGATCGATGAGCTGATCGAGAGGTTGGATCCTGCAAGTAATAATAACCACCTTAGACCTCAACAAAGGGTACTGGCCAGAGTTCCCCTCTCACAGATCAAGGCCAAGAGAAAACGTGCAATTTTCCACCCAGAGGAACTCTTCCAGGATGTGGTCCCTTCCTTTGGTTACTGGGCTCCTGCGACCTATCAGAGGGTTAATGTGACATCAACCTCAGCTACATAAAAAAGACTACGCAGCCGCATACCTGGATGATAGTAATCTACAGTGGCAGATTGGGAATCCCATCTGGTAAAGTGCAAGCGTGGATCCAGCACAATATTGGCCACCGGGCTAATGGCCAACCCACAGAAATGTGCGATAGAGCTAGAGGAGGCTTGCTACCTCGGCTACAACATCGGCCGAGGAGTCATCAAACCCCAGGTAGACAAGCTCGAAGCTATTCATAATAGCCTCAACCCGTTCCAAGAAACAGGTTAGATCCATCCCTGGCAATGCAATGATATTACAGAGAGGTTGTTGCAGGCTTTGTCTCAATAGCTGCCCCACACACAGACCTACACCAAGGAAAAGTCCAACCATGGTAACATGGAATCCGAAGGCCCGAGCAAGTCTTCTCAAAAACTCAGGAAGGTTCTTTGTCAGAGCCTATATTTGATCACTTCCCTAATTTTCGGGATGATTCCTTGTGCAGACGATGCCTTCAGAATTGGCTAGGGCAGTCTTGTCCCAAAGGGTTAATGGGGAAGAGTAACATCCCGTCGTACCTCAGCTGGAAGCAGGGTCGACAGCCGAGAAAAATATTCCATCGTAGAGAGGGAATGTTTGGCCTAAAGTGTGCAATCGAGAGTCGCTCAGGATTACCTGGTTGATAGGCAGTTTAGGGTGATTACAGATCACTCCCCGGTAAGTGGATGGCCCAAAATAAAGGGAAGAGCGCGAGGGTGACCCGGTGGTTCCTGGACCTACAGGACTTTAATATCTGTGTGGAACACCGTCCCGGGTCCCAGCAAGCAAACGCACACGCGTTATCTAGAGTGCATAGTTTTGGGGCACAAGGTGCTCTGGCCCACGGGTCTGAGCAGAGGGGGGGGGGGATAAGTTAAGGTGGCAACAGCTGAAGCTTGAATAAAAGGAGTATAGCATCCTGCCAAGGGTCCTAGCTTCACCTTCAGATGTCCCGACACATGCCCCTCAATGAGCCTGGTGGAATGTAAAGCCTAAGTTAATGGGTGTCAACAAATCTGGGGTGTCGACAAATGTTTTAACACTTAAATGTAGTATGGCTTTCAGCCCTTCCAGACGGGCCTTTCATGGTGAGTGATCATAGAGCAGGGTGGATGCTCACTCCCCAATGGTCCACTCCCAGGTTTACCTGGGATAATATTAGTCATGCAGGAAAGCTGAGATAGGTGTGGCTATACAACTCCCAGGCTACCTTCAAGTTTGGAGAGGTAGACACGCTGTGAAACCAGCAGGACTACTACCTGTTTTTGTTTTCCTTACTGCAAAGGTGTTAGTAAGTCTACACTTTGTTAGATAGAGCCCATACGGGCAGGCTTTTGTTTTGTTTATATTGTGCATGTCTTGCACTTATTTTTGTGTTGCTACTTCAATAGAATACAGAAGCCCTGTAACTTAAACCTGAACTCTGTCTCTGCCTGAAGAAACACGTGTGTCACGATTAGAGATGGCGAATCGATTCTAACGAAGTGGAATTCGTTTAGAATTTCAGGAAAACTTTGGTTCGGAACGAATGTCGAAGTTTGGGGACTTCGGGTGAAACAAGTGTGCTTATATTGAAAAATGGCAGCAGTCACATTGGCACACATGGGGCAAGGCACTCCGGAGGAAGAAGTGCATAGCCTGCATGACCATATGCAGAGGTTGAAAGCCAATCAGAGACCAGCGGGATTCTGGTGACCGTCAACCGCACTATATAAGTCCCGGGCAACTCGGGAGCTCACACTCCTCGTCTCACAGTGTGCTTCATCATGGAAGGTGCTGCCTGCTTGTATAGCTCTTACTGAAGAATTGATTTTTATATAGCGATTTCTGTGGGTGGACTCAGCTTGTCTCAGAGACAGTTCTCTTAATGTACTATTTCTAATTTTTTGGGTAATTGTATCTGAAATCCAGTTGTGCGTCCACTGCAGCTGCATATTACATTCAATATCCAAGTGGGATCAAGCCAGTTTTCCCTGTTGTATTCATTTAAAGAAACAGCCTTTTTACAATACAAAATATCCACTTCATTTTTGCTGCTCAATTCTATTGCGCAATTTACATCCAGGTTAATTAAGCGTTGTTTTGCTGGTGTGCTGACCCCAAGAAACCGTCTTTTTCACACCAAAATAAATACATTTTTCCTGTTAGCATAAATCACAATCAAAGGTTTATTGACAACTGTATCTCTATGTTTTGTGGCGTAGAAACCACGCATTGTAACACGCTACAATAGCTACTAGTTTGTGGGGCAAATCTTTTGGCGCTAATTTACATCCAGAGTTATTAAGCGTTGTTTTTGCTGGTGTGCTGACAAAATAAACGCTTTTTCAACGCCAAAATATATAAATTTTTCCTATAGCCTAATTCACAAGCAATGGTTAATTACAACGTAACTCTTGTTGGAGCGTAGAAAACACCAATGTGTAACACGCTAGTACGAAGCTACTAGTTTTGTGGGGCTTCAATTCTTTTCTTCTGGCGCAATTTTACATCCAGGGTTAATTAAGCTTGTTTTGCTGGTGTGCTGACAAAATTAAACCTCTTTTTCACGCCAAAATATAAAATTTTTTCCTGTACCTAATTCACAAGCAAAGGTTAATTACACAAAATTTATCTCTTGTTTGTGCTATACAAAAACACGCAATTGTAACACGCTACAAAGCTACAGAGTTTGTGGCCAATTCTTTGGCCAATGTTAACATCCAGGGGTTAATTTAAGAGCGTTGTTTTTGCTGGTGTGTCTGACAAAATAAACCGTCTTTTTCATAACGCCAAAATATATACATTTTTTCCTGTACCTAATTTCTATGTTCGAGGGGGGAGGTTAATTAGCCTGATGTGCTTTTCCATTTAGTAAAACACAAGTGTTTTTAAACGACACATACAAGTAAATTTTTCCTGGCCATTTGGTGGAGCGCAATTTAATATCCTAGGGTTTACCCAAGCTTGTTACGTTCATTATTGAGTCCAAATACAGGGTGTATATTTATCATATACAGAAATCATCAATCAAACAGTGTCCCTGTACATTTTCGAACAAACAGTATGTCAGACAAGAGAAAGTGGCAGGCTCTGCACCTGCAAGTGGCAGGGGCACAAACATTCCTGAACGGGCCCAGTGCAGCACAGCAAGGGACGTCGCAGCAGGTCACTCGGTGGGGCCCACAACTGCCGCGTATCTAGGGGCGAGTGTTTTTAAAGGCAACCCAAGGGTTCTTGATTGGTTTGACTAGTCATCCTCTTCCTCCCAGATGACATCTGACAACCCAGCCAAGAGTTCGGTGGAACCTCAGACACAACCCTTAGTTGGCATGGCCCGTGAGGGGGTCACGGCCCTCACCTGTCCTCAACCCCCTCTGTCCCAAATCCGGTTCCCACAGCCATATCTACTATGGGGTCTGGCTCATCGCCACTAAATAGCGAATGAACAATTTGAGGGGGGCATTCATCAGCTATTTGGGCAGCGAAAAAAATGGGGCCAATATCCCCTTCTCTTGCAGTAGGGCGCAAAGTAATAGATGTGAGAGTGGCATGGGAGGTCATGTTGTGATAGGTCACCTGCATACCAGACCGGTGATGAGGACAGCAGTGACGATGAAACACAAATAGATGATGATGTAGCCGACCGCACTTGGAGCCGGGTGAGGCAAGGGCTTCATCATCGCCAGGAGAAGAGGGCTTTCAGCTTGCGCGTCGGGCAGCGCGCAGCCACAAGTGGTCGTGTGGCCGTGATCAGCAGGATAGCAGCAGTTTGAGGTCGGAGCCAAGCGCCACGGGTAAAAAACCCGCTTCCAGTTCCAAGAAAGTAGCGGCACAGGGGCTCAGCGAGGCAGCGGTGGCAGTAGTCACTCAGTGCGAGCGTTGGGGTAAAATCCGAACTCGGCGGTGTGGCAGTTCTTTGCTAAGACACCGGAGGAGCCGAATATGGAATATGTAGAATCTGTGGGGAGAAAGTGAAGCGTGGCCAGGGAGCAAAAGTTGGGAAACCCCGGCCCTGCGTCAACACATGCACGTCACCATCCGGGGGCCTGGAGAAACGTGGCTCAGATGGTGGTCCATCCTGGGCCCCCCGCAGCAACAGCAGCAGAGCAGCGCCCAGTGGCACGCATGCCATGCAGCCAGTCAAGGCTCCACCACCTCTGCAGAAGGGAGCTGTTTCTCTATGACATCATCTCCCTGTCCAATGCTCCTGCTCCTCGCTAACTCATGCGCCAGCAGTCCGTTCAGCGAGGCGATTGCAAAGAGACAACAAGTTATGCGTCCAACCATCCCCAAGGTGCAGCAGCTGACCGTGCTCCTGTCCCAAGTTGTTGTGGTATTGTAGTCCCTCCATTCCAAATGGGGACTCTGCACCATTCAGAGAACTAATGGGTTTGTGCCGAGGCCGATATGGAGAGTCCAAGCCGTAGATTTCTTTTCCAAAAGGCAGACCAGCACTTCAATAAACTATGTAGACAGAAGGTTGGCCATGTCCTTGAGCTTATAAGTTTTGTTCCACAGTTGCAACGGCACCGCGGACGTCTGGAGCAGTAACTACTGTCCGGGCCAGTACATGTCCTTTACAGCCCACTGTGGGTGAATGTGCTCCAGCCCAGGCACAAACCACAACTGGACAGTAGACGTCCGCTTTCCTCCTCCAGCGTTTGTCAACTGCTGCACTGCGCCAATGTCCGCCTCCTCCACCTCCACCATCACCACCTCTCAAGCCTCCACAAGTACATCTTCCAACATACCACATTTGTAGGGCACAGTGGTGTCACGGAGCTTTACATCCTGCTTGCCTCGGCGAACGAATGTCACACCAGGGGAGGAACTGCTCCGCGTCATGCCTGCAGCAAGAAATCGAAGTGTGGCTTTCCCCGTGCCAACTGCAAATCGGAACCTATGTTACGGACAATATGAGGAAACAAGTTGTCCGCGCTGCACCGAGGAGGGGATGTACCATGCGCCCTGCATGGCGCAATGTTCAATCTGGTTGTGAAAAGGTTCCTGAATCTTCCACCGATCTTCAGAACATTCTGAAAAAGGCCGGGAAACTGTGCATGCACTTTATCCATTCGTACAAAGCCAGGAACACCCCCTCGATTTGCAGGGGCAGAATGGCCTCCCCCAACACACTCTGAAAATGCGATGTTTCCACCCGCTAGAATTCCAGCCTGCACATTTTGGACCGACTGTATGAAACAGAGAAAGGCCTTTAAAACGATTTTTGATGATCCAGGCAGACAGAAGTACTCCCCTGTGTAACTTTGATGTCAGCCAGTGGCAGCTCATGCGTGACACCAGCCGTTTGTTGAGGCCATTCGAGGAGGCGACGTTATTTGTCAGTCGCCAGGACTACGGGTTAGTAACGTCATTCCACTGCTTCATGTCTGGAACGATGCTGAAAAATCTGTCTGGGCAGGGACTGGAGACGGGGGAACTACATCTCGTGGCCACATGAGTCCGGTGGGGACTGAAATGGAGGAGGAGGAGGAGGACATTGGAGCAGAAGCATTGTCTGGTGAAATGAGTGGATTTTCTACCCAGGTGACAAGAGAGGAGAAGCAGGAGCAGCTGGAGGAGGTGAATGGAGATGAGGAAGACGAGGTAGATGACCCCCAAGCACCGTGGCAGTATACAGTGGAAATGGAGGCAGGGAGCCCTCGGAGCCCCCCCACTTGTGCAGATGCCCGCAGCAGGCTTATTTGCTTGGCTAGTGACAGCCGAATAGTCAGCATCCGGCAGAGGGATGACTTCTGGCTCTCCACCCTATTGGACCCTCGCTACCGCTCCAAAATGGGAGCCTTTTTCCCAGCTATTGAGAGGGGGACAAAACTCAAAAACTATAGGGAAATCCTCCATAATCAGTTGGCCGCTGCATGTGCGGCATCGTCCCTCCTCTGACAGGTCTGACCGGGGGTTCCTCGGCGCTCACGTACTACTGCCCGGCTGCTGGGGGAAGGTGGAGGGGTAGGGGCATTAAACCCGCTCCAACATAGTAACCTAATCTGGAGTCACTGATGAGCAGCTTCCTTCACCCGCCTGGTGAGGAGGGCAGTCGCCGCAGCAGCAGCAGGACATGGAGCAGTCCCTGAAAAAACAGCTTGTGGCATACTTGACAGCACTCTGCCACCTCAGTAGAAAGATCCGCTGGACTACTGGGGAGCCAAACTGGATGGTGGCCGCAACTTGCCGAGTTGCAGGGAGAAGCTGTCCTGCCCGGCCAGTTTGTGTGGGCATCAGAGCGGGTGTTCAGTGCGGCGGGGCCATCATTACCCCAAGGAGAACCCGCTTGACCACCGGAAATGTGGAACCACTGACCTTTACAAGATGAATCAGGCATGGATCGGCCAGGATTTCCACACCCAAAGACTTAGGCGTCAGTCTGTGTTCAAACTACCTGCCTCAGCCACTATTCTGATGCCGCCACCCACCTAACCACACATCTGCCCGCCAGTTTTCTCCATCGCCTACCACCATCTTTTCAGGGGCTGGTATGCCACCCACCTCAACACTCTGTCATTGTGCTCTCTATGACCTATGCCCGCTGCTGCTGTTGCTGTTTCCGTGACATCCACACTGTGTCATTGGCCCTCTTACCTCATGCTGTTT
>JAODAL010077120.1:0-13382 GCA_025379985.1 Phyllomedusa bahiana | reverse complement strand
CAAACGAATTTTGTCGGAAAATTCGGCGAAGTGACCGAACCGAATTTTTGAGAAATTCGGCCATCTCTAGGCATTACCCTATATGTGGGCATAAACTGCTATTTGGGTGCATGGCAGGGTGTACAAGGGAGAAAGTGCTATTTAACTTTTGGAACACAGATCTTGATTGGTGCCATGTCACATTTACAAAGCTCCATATTACCAGACCAGGTGAAACCTTACAGAAGTCACCCCACTTTGGATTCCGCATCCTTCATGGATCTCATCTATGGGTGTATAGTGCATTTTGAGCGCACAGGTGTCTCATTATTTATTTATTTTTTTAACACTTGACCATGAAAATCGGGGAAGGGGCTAAATGCTGTTCCGCCTTTGTTTTTGGGCTTCATTTTTACAGTGTTTGCCATGCAGTATTAATGAAAGAATGACTTTACTATGTGGGTTAGTACAATTATAATGATATATACGTTATATAATTTTCTATGTTTTATTATTTTTACACAATAGTTTATAAAAAATTGAATTTTTATTTAATAGTCTGACAGTCAACTTTTTTATTTTTCTGTATATGGAGCTTATTAATAACTTGTTTTTGTGGTATGAATTTAAGTTTTTATTAGCATCAATAGGAGGTTCATATGAGGCTTTGATCTCTTTTAAGCAAGGTTTTTGTAAGGTGTTTGGAACAAAATACAGTGATCATGGTAGTGTTTTTACTTTAATCTTTTACAGCAGTCACCATGCAGTATAAATGACATGCAGCAGGTAGATACGATTACAACGATACCCAATTTGTATATTGTTTTTGTTTTACTGCTTTTACACAATAAAAACACTTTTTTTTCCAAAAAGGAAAACACGTTTTTGCATTGCCATAGTCTGAGAGCCATAACTTTTTTATTCAGATGTGTACAGAGGTGTGTATGGCCTTGTTTTTTTGCATGATGAATTGACATTTTTATTGGCATCATTTTTGGGGACAAGGCTTTTTGTTTGCTTTTAAATCTGTTTTTTGAAAGCCAGCATGAAGATAATACTGCACTCCTAGTTTATTTACATTTTTATTTTTAACGGCACTCACAATGCAGTATACGTGGCAAAGTAGTTTACCCTGTGAGTTGGTACGATTATGGTGATACCCAATTTACATTTTTTTATGTTGAAGTGTTTTTATTATGCAAAGCAATATTTATGCATCTCCATCTTCTGATAGCCATAGCTTTCTTTTATTATTCCGTATACATAGCTGTTGTAAGACTTTTTTTTGCAGGATGAACTGGAATTTTCATTGGTACTATTTTGGCATTTATATTACTTTTTGAATGCTTTTTATTCCATTTTATATGCTGCGGGATGAATGAAAATTGCAATTCTGTGACTGGTTTTAGGTTGTTTTTCATAATATTCACTGTGCTGGTTAAATAATGAGACAGATTTATAGGGTAGGTCATTATGCACGTGGCAATACAAAATATGTATACTTTGTTTAAAGGGCATAATGCGTGTGTTTATTTTATGTTTGTGTTTTACTTTTTTCTACTGTTTTTGCATCATTAGTGCTGTGTACTGCTCTCCATGGCAACTGTCAATCACTATGCCCAGTCATGCCCAAAAGGCAGCAAAGAGGCCTTTGTTAGCCTTCTAGGACTGCTAGGGAAGCCATCAGCAGCCACGATTATATCGCAGTAGTAGCGATGGGGACAGAGAGAGCCTTCTCCATCTGTCTTTCCATTAGCTGCTGCGATATAATAAGATATAGCTGGTCCCATACTGCGATTGTGCAAGCTCTGCTTGTGAGTTTGCATGATCCTCATGACGTACCCTTACATCAACTTGCGTGAACCCGTTCTCGACCATGACCTATGGGTACATCAAATGTCGGTAAGGGGTTAAACTAACTTGTTATGCCATAAACTCTTTGGATGCAGAAAAAGCTTTTCGTAAAGGTCTGTAATGACTTTTAACTAAAAAAACTTACGGCACATATAAAAGTTAATGGGACCTTTTGAAACCTTTTAACATACAAACCAACAGCAGGCATGGTTGCTCCCTTTCCCCACTCCTGTATATTCTAGAGATAGAGCATCTTGCACTAGCTATCAGGAGCATTGTGGAGATCAAGCAGGAAATCTATGTCAAAAATGCTAGCCCAAATACCAACTTGCCTGCCTTAATGTCCATATTAAGACAATTTTGTTCCCTTACCATCTATAAAATATACTTGGCTAAAAGCTAAACCCTGATAATAGCACAATGAATCATCTTTATTGTAGGTTTTCCTTCACTTGGCATACCTTAACCTTCATACACCTGGGTGTTCAAATTCCTCAGTACTATATCGATCAGATTCATCAAAGTAGAACATTATCCTTTGTTGCTAGTGCTAGTGTTGATTGAATTGTTCTAGAAAAGTTAAGTTCGAGTAGAACATCTCTATTTTTTAGAACTCGAACCAAACAGAACATTTTACTGTTCGAGTAAAGTTCTAGTTCTAGTTTAGTTTTCAGCGGCCTTCTGCACTTTTGGCAGCCATCCAATCACCTTTATGCACTTTTGGCGGCCATCCAATGAGTGCAGAGCACAGAGAAGTATCAAGAATGTCATTGCTGAGGTGTAGGGCTCTCATTGGCTGCTTAAATCACACGACCATGTTATATATATTTCACTGTATTGCCTTGTGAACGCCATTTTCATCTCACTCTCTGTACTGTACAGACTGCTCTTAGTTAGATAGCATTTTCCTCTCCATAGACAGCAATAATTAGGGAGTTTGGTATTGCTGGCTGCATCTTTCCCACACCCAGAAGCTGTTAGTTGGTGACATTTGCAGGCTCGCATAACGCCCAATTCTCATATACATGGATATATATATTATACAGAGTGCTTGGATTTGCTAAATCATACTCAGTGCCCAAAAGTTCAGATTTTGTATTATTGGGGTGAAATCATTTTATAACACAACGTCTCCAATTCTCTTATACAAATAAATATATTCTAAATAGTGGTTGGTTGGTGAAAATTATTCTGAGTGGAGAAAAGTCAATTTTGGCAGTTTTGGAGGTGTAGTAATTTATAACACATCGTCTCCAAATCTCCTATGTGTCAAAGAGGCTTTTGGGCCCCCTCAGGATGCAGGGCCACATAGCAGTTGCTACAGCTGGACCTCTTATAGCTATGCCCCTGCTTGCAAGCTGTCCTCATCTTTTCAGTTAGCCATTGAAAGGAATGAAGTATTTTAGTCTCTCAGTTTTCTTCTGTCACTCTTATAGCTAAATTTTCTTCATTAAGTTGTTCCACGTATCCAGTTTACTGTTATGGATGGTAATTACAGCTTCTCCTCACCTATTTAGGTATACAAATTAACCAGAACATCTTCTCCCATTGACTTTAATGGGGTTCTAGCTTAAGTTCTAGTTCAACTCGAACCGCACACTACTACTGTTCTAAGTTCTTCTCGAACTAGAACATTTTACTGTTCGCTCATCTCTAGTCGCCACATATATAAATTTGAAACGGTCTCACTGTTCTCGCCCAAATCCTTTTTCAGTACATTAAATAAACTATTCATTGAGTTTATATGGTACTTAAACACCCTCGAGTGTCTAAGCTGATACTCATGAGATAAGAGCACAGGAGTCTTGGCAATGTTAGAGATTCAGGTGTAATGTAATCAGAGATGGCTGTTAGACTTATTGATTGTTCCATTTCGGACCCATCAAAATTTGGATCCAAATTGAATCAGCGCTTTTTTCCCCTCTTGGTTTTGCCATGGACCAATTTATTTGGTGTCTCTATGAGTTTTATGTTCATACCTTATTTTGTCATCCAATAAATATCATCCACATACAGACAGTACCTTCCCAAAAACATTTTACACCTAATGGACCAGTTACATAGGTCAGAGGCAATCCATCTTTCCCACAAGGTATGTCAGGTTCCTTTTTTCACTCCCATTTTCTTAATCTTTGGGGTTCTGTTGTATTAGCCCCTCCCACTGTCTTTTGACGGTGCTCGGATCATGTTCTCTGTCAGCAGCAATGGCTAAAGACGGCACTGACTACAGGGGGGACTGTGCTAGAGCAGTCTCTGTGAAGGTCAGGGACCAGAGAAAGCCTTTGACCCATGCCGCTTAACCCCTTAATTGCTGTGGTCTGTCACCATGGCATAATCAAAGGGGATTTCCCTTCTCCATCGAATTCCCAGTGCCAAATGAAACCTGGGGAATATCTATGCTGTCAGCTCTGGGCACCTAGAGTAGCTCCGGGACTGTATGCATATTAAGCATGCTGTCAAGGCACGCTGTGTGTTGCCCTGACAGCAGCCTGTCATAGTAGCACTTAGGGCGACATGAATGAAACTTGGCGCCTCAACAGAATTTTTTTGTGTCTTTTTTTTCCCATGTAAAATATATGAAAGTGATGAATGTCTGCTCATAGATGTCACCTAAGGTTTCTGTTTCGTGCATTAATAATGGAACTTTAGTGCATTATTAATGCGCAAACGTATATTTGACAAACAGCAATAGCTGGTCCACAATAGGTCTTGCTGAGACATATTGTGCAACATGCAAGATCACTACCATAGTTTCTACTTACTGATATGCCAGTTTTGCACCTTTTATTTTAATTCTAGCCTGCTATGATGTGTTTGCAATTACTGGTAATACTCTGATAACTCCATTAATACACAATTGTTAACGAGATTCATGTTAGATGCTGTATTTATTTAATTCATTTATATTATTTAATTTGAAATTTATTTTAGATTATATTAATCTTAAATACATTTTATATGAGATCATTTTATATTTTTGGGATATTATATAATTTTATATTAGTTTTATATTATATAACTTATTATGAAATGTATATAATTTAATTTTATATAGTTTGATAATTATCATAAATGACTATTTATTATTTTACTGAGAAATAAGGGACATTTTTGCCCTAATGGCAAATCTAGTTTGATTACAACAACTCAGGCTCAGGCAGAATACATTGAAATAAGTCTGCCTGTACGAGCAGTAATGCGCCTCGTTTTGCCGTCCCACATTCACAAATCTAATAGCACAAATGTGGTGCAACACGCCCTCAGAACTCCCCCATATCTTTGGCACATTACAAAGTGTCGGGCCAGGCACACAATGCGCCAAACATGTTCATTCAACGCGCCATACATGGAGAAATTAGGCAGACGCCAGAACATTAAAACTGATCCCTTCGTACATATTGCCCTTAATGTGATGTATAGGCATATGGAAGTATGCTAATGCATTGCTTAGTTTAAAAAAAGTCTACAATTGTTATCCATCAATGGGATTAAAAATAATGTAAAAAAAAACATAAAAAAGTGCAGAACAAATAATATAAATATTAAAATAAAAGTATTTAAGTAAAAAATTAGGGCGACACGTCCTATTAGGGCTACACCATTTTTTTGGTCTATTTTGCATCAAATAACTGTTGATGCCATATTCAATATATAAATGGACTGTCATACACCAAAACTAGGCGCATTTTATGCCAGGCACGACACTTTTGAATGCGCCTAAAGTAGGCGCATCAAATATGCTAGCAATGATATGCTATGCGCCTTTTTTGGGGTACACGCCAAAATTAGGCACAATAAATATGCTATACAAGGTATACCACACGCCAGATTTTTGACAGGTTTATTTATTCAGGCGCATTATACACTCATAATTAAAACTGTTGTGGAAGCGCCTTTTTCAGACATGTTGCCCTTAGTGTGCAGAGATTACTCATACATAAAAAGATTACACATATTAGGAAACCACACGATCGTAAGAACATGTAGAATTAATCAGGTTACTTAGTGTGAAATGGGAATGGTGTAAAAAATAATTAAACAACAAATGCAGAAAAATGTTTATTATGTTCATGCTACAAACAATGTTAAAACATTTTACAGTAATTTATACGTAAACTTGAACTACGTCCCCCCTCCAAAAAAAAAAGTTCTCCCGCATAAATCAAATCCTCATACAACTGCATAATTGAAAAATAAAAAATTATGACTGTTGTAATGCAGGGAGGCAAAAGCTAAAAAATTTAGCTGGTCATTAAGGCCTTATCAGGCCGGAGGCTTAAAGACCCACTTTTGTGTAAGATCATGTGTGCGCAGTAGGATCCTCTAGTGATCTGAAGAACTACTTCAGTTCTATAAACAACTTGGTCTGTCCTTGGATGGGTTTTACATGGTTGTGTTCATATTTTTAGGCAATGTTCACACGGCTTATTGCCGAAGTAATTGCGGGGACGGATTTCGCCCCGCATATACGCTGGCCGCCGTGCAGCGGGGGCGGGGGATCGGCAGCTCGCCGGCCCCATAGACACTCATTATTCACGGTGCGTGCACGCTGTAAATAATGTGCATGTCACTTTCTCCCCCCTCACCATATTCTCCGAGCAAGGAGAAGTGACGGAATCCACAGTTCTCTATGAGAACTGTGGATTACCGTAGTTACTGGGACGGATTGGAGCCGTACTGCAGCCGTGTGAACGAGGCTTTGGAATGACTCATAAGGTAAATGAAAAGATTTGAAATGTGCTCTATGGATGTGCCTACATTTTGGTATTCACTGTCTGCGTGTGAATGTGTTGCAGTACACCTTTAATTTCTAGCAGAACAGTAAGAACATTTTAGATCACAATTTGTATCCAGGTCAGTAAAAGATCTGCAGCATGAGCGAGTCATTCTACAACTAAAGTAGACTAGGAACATCACTTGCACATAAAGGAAACATCTCTTTTGCATAAATATTGAAAGAGCCTCTCCAGTTACAGTGTTTAGGCTGTAGCGTGCAGTCAGGGATGGGAAAATTAATAGCAGAATCTGAAAAAGGAATATGTGCTTACTTTCTATATAATGGTATAGCAACGTAGATTTATCACATCAGTTATTTAGATAGACAGGAGCTGGAGAATGTTGGTAGATTTTCCCGCTCTGGTTTATAGAAAAGGGTTTTAGTGGGTTCAGGGATTAGTGAGTTCAACATAGTCACATACTATGAACAAATGAAAAAACAACATTAAATCAGAAGGAATAAAAAAAAAAAGGTCAATCCATTTGTCAAATAATATAATAAAAAATAGTGGCTCTTAGAACAAATATAAAATTTGATCATAGATTATATCTAAGATTTGTCTTTTGAAACTTACATAGCCATAGAAAACATATGAGGATGGTCATGAAGACAATGATTACTAAGTTTATTTTCAGACCCATCTATTTAAAAAATCAACAGGTTAAAATAGCTGAAATTGAAGTGTTCAATAATGGGAGGTATGAATGCATTGTTACAACCCACTCCTTTCCTCTCAACGCCACCTCCCTTTTAAAGTTTGTTTTCTTGTATCATGGCAAATAGCTATGCGAGCAACAATAAAGCTATCAATTCCAACTCACACAAGCACTAGTTATATGACTAGAAGTGACAGCATAATGTGTTTGTACAATATTCAAGTAACAGAAAACAGTTTAAGAGGATCCTGCAGAAAACAGAAGATTAAAAGAGGCCCAATTCACATGACTACCAACCTATGTTTATATAGGACATTATAAACCAGTATGTTACACTATTATTTCTCGTATCAGCTGGTATTAGAGTATAGAGGATGAGACTATCAACAGGAAATCATCATAAGCTCAACTGAAATGAAAGAGATGCTTGATAACTTTAGCCTCTATAAATAACGACTTGTAATGCAAAAAGGCAAGCTGACGCTCTACACCTTTAAATGAGTAGAAATGCTATTTAAATAAGAATAAATTGTGCACATAGAAGGAAAAGTGTCACTTCTGTATTGCGATGTCCCTGTGGAGTTCTTGTGTATTTTACATTATTAGTAATAATGTTTTCACTGTACTTTGCGGTTTCATGTTATTTCATCAGAAATCGCACTTCGAAGACATAAAAAAAAACTCGCAGGCAGAGCTGAATAATAAGGAGAGTAAATGGGATAATACCCCGGGCCTCCTCTATTCACTAGGGAGGGATTTGTATTCTTTAAGGGGCTTGCTCACTACAAAGCTTAGTTTTCAACATGTAGAAACAAGTAATTGAAGACTTTTTTTTAAATACACTGGCCTTTTAATTTTAGTCATCAGATAAGACATAATTTATCTACACACAGGTTTCTAAATCTGAATTCTGGTGTCTGATTAGAGACCAGGGAGTGATGTCACCATGGTTTTGAGAGCTCACTGCCAGATGACTAATTATAAGATTTGCTTTTGTTTACAGATAAGCAATTGTTTTCACTCCTCAAAGCACCTGTAGCTTTGTTTACTGAAGATAGCATCATCTGCACTTGTCAGTGTCACTGCTCAGCTAGTTACAGAGAAGTTAAAAATGCTAATCCCTGATATAGAGCCACCCAAAGCCTGACAAGACCAGAATGAAAGAAAAGTTGGTTTTGACTGTGAAACTGCATGGTGAGAAAACCCCTTTAAGTGCATAAAGGGATTTTCTCACAATGGATTTTTGTCTTGCTAGGAGCCGGCCTCAGAGAATGGTGAGATTGCCATCCTTGCACAGTTCTTCCCATTATTTTCTATAGCAATTCTAAACATAGCCAAGCGTGTGTGCTCGACTGTACTGGGAACTCCAATAGACATGAATGGTTGAGAACCACGCAAGCAATCTACGAGCTGACCTCAGAAAGGGATTTTCCTTAGTGGCAAAACACCTTTCACCCCAAGGCTTGCCATTGTATACCACTATTATTTGGGCAGTGTATGTCACCAGTATTAGGCAGTGTATATTTGTTATATGGGACTTATAGTAACATTATTTAACCCCTTCATGCCGTGTGGTCATAATATCATGGCTCTTCAATTTTCCTCCCCACATTCCAAAAGCCATAGCTTTTTTATTTTTCCATCTACATAGACATATGAGGGTTTGTTCTCTGCAGAACAAGATGTACAGTGGTGTGAAAAAGTATTTGCCCCTGTCCTGATTTCTTAATCTTTTGGATGATTAACACATGTTTCAGATCACCAAACAAATTAAAATATTAGATATGCATAACACAAGTAAACACAAATGCTGTTTTTAAATGAAGGTCTTTATTGTAAAGGGAAAAAGTCATCAAAACCTGCAGGGCCCTGTGAGAAAAACTAACTGCCTCCTAAACCTAGTAACTGGCTGAGCCACCCTTAGCAGCGACAACTGCAATCAAGTGTTTGTGATAACTGCCAATGAGTCTTTTACAACGCCCTGTAGGAATTGTGGCCCTCTCATCTTTGCAGAATTGTTGTAATTCGCCCACATTGGAAGGTTTCCAGGCATGAACTGATAGGTGCCAAAAAATACCTTTTATTATCCCGTATACATTTCAGATACGTGTTTTTTTCACTTTGGCGCAGGCCAGCTGTGTTGATAGAGCCACCTTGCAGTTAAATTTGAATCCAGCAACTTTGTAGTCACCACAGGTGTACTGATAGGTGCCAAAAATACCTTTTAATATCCGTATACATTTCAGACAGGTGTTTTTTTCACTTTTGGTCAGTCAAGCTTTGTTCATAGATCTACTTTGCAGTTAAATTTGAATACAGCAATTTAGTAGTCACCACAGGTGAATTGATAGGTGCCAAAAAATACCTTTTATTATCCAGTATACATTTCAGACAGGTGTTTTTTTCACTTTTGGTCAGTCAAGCTTTGTTCATAGAGCTACTTTGCAGTTAAATTTGAATACAGCAATTTAGTAGTCACCACAGGTGAATTGATAGGTGCCAAAAAATACCTTTTATATATCCAGTATACATTTCAGACAGGTGTTTTTTTCACTTTTGGTCAGTCAAGCTTTGTTCATAGAGCTACTTTGCAGTTAAATTTGAATACAGCAATTTAGTAGTCACCACAGGTGAATTGATAGGTGCCAAAAAATACCTTTTATTATCCCGTATACATTTCAGACAGGTGTTTTTTTCACTTTTGGTCAGTCAAGCTTTGTTCATAGAGCTACTTTGCAGTTAAATTTGAATACAGCAATTTTGTAGTCACCACAGGTGAATTGATAGGTGCCAAAAAATACCTTTTATTATCCAGTATACATTTCAGACAGGTGTTTTTTTCACTTTTGGTCAGTCAAGCTTTGTTCATAGAGCTACTTTGCAGTTAAATTTGAATACAGCAATTTAGTAGTCACCACAGGTGAATTGATAGGTGCCAAAAAATACCTTTTATTATCCCGTATACATTTCAGACAGGTGTTTTTTTCACTTTTGGTCAGTCAAGCTTTGTTGATAGATCTACTTTGCAGTTAAATTTGAATACAGCAATTTTGTAGTCACCACAGGTGAATTGATAGGTGCCAAAAAATACCTTTTATTATCCCGTATACATTTCAGATACGTGTTTTTTTCACTTTGGCGCAGGCCAGCTTTGTTGATAGAGCCACCTTGCAGTTAAATTTGAATCCAGCAATTTTGTTTTGATTTGAGGGATTTGAGAATAGCTGTGATTTGCCGTCTTTTAATAAGAGACTTTCCAAAACTCTTCCATACCTTCTAAAATTTTTATCTTTCTGAACATGGAGCGAAATTCAGGTGGTAAGCGAGCAAAGAGGGGGGTAGGACATGGAGGTAGAGGTACGAGAGAAGGTGCTCCTTCCAGTGCTGGCGACAACACGCATGCCAGCGGATCGTCAGTTGCAGGACCGTCAGGCCTGTCATCGCTGGGTCAGGGCCCTGTGAATCTCAGTAACGAACAGCGTCGCCAATCTGTTCTTCAGTGGTTAATGCAACCTGCATCCAGCAGTCTTACCTCCTCGTCCTCCCAGTCACAGCCACAAATGTCGTCATCAGCATCATCAGCATCCGTCCAACATGAAGCAGCCCAAATGTCAACTCGTGTACCCACCACTGTGGATAATCCATTTTCTGAAGACCTCTTTGATGACAAAATGCGGTTGGGGTCAGAAGGCATGTTAAAAGATCAAGGGCCAAAGAGGATGATTTTCTCTGCTCTGACGCCCAGTTACTGATGCCATCAGAGGAGGAGAAGGAAGCCGGTCAATCGGCAAAAATCCCGGGCGGTCGGCAACGCCTTGCAGTCCCTCTTGCTTGTAGCCCACAGCTCCTGGATGCAGAATGTCAGGACGACGAAGTCACCTGTGTTGATGATGATGATGACGACATTGCGGATCCAACGTGGTCTTTTCAGCAGAAGACGAGGAGGAAGACGATGGGGTAGTGTCAGTATGGGTCCCGCCTCAAAAAGGGAGAGGGCGGTCGCAGAAGTCCGCTGATATGATTCCGCCAGCCACGGTCAGCGGAAACCCCGCTCCTCGCTTATCGCCGTCAAAAAGGTCCAGGACCTCTCAAGCCTGGGCCTTCTTTGAGCAAGCCTCTGATTCACCCAGCGATGTCATATGCCGCCTTTGCCGTAAACGCATAAGTAGAGGCAAGAACCTTAGGTGGTTAACCACCACCAACATGTCTAGTCACATGCAGCGAATGCATGAGTTGAAATGGAGGCAACACTTGGCCAAAAAAGGCCAGACCGACGCCGGGCCTCCAACCACTGTCACACCCTCTGTCTCCGCCTCCTCCGCCACCATCAAGCGTTCCTCAGCTGCCCATGTCTCTCAGCTTCATGATCAGGGATCAGCCTCCGCTTCAGCCTCCACCGTCGCCTGAGTACCACCAGCACCACCAGAGACCCATCCTACCCCATCTCCTTCCGCCAGTTTGACGACCTGCATGCCATACAGCGGCCAGTCTAGCAGCCATGCTTCTGTCTTCCAGGTTTGGAAGCAGAAGAAACACTTTAACCCAAACCATCCCAAAGCCAAAAGCCTGAATGTCGGCATCGCCAGGCTTTTGGCCTTGGAAATGTTGCCTTTCCGTCTGGTGGACACAGATGGGTTCCGCCACATCATGGCCCCTGCCTTCCCCCAATACCAGATGCCGAGCAGGCATTTCTTTGCCAGAAAATCCGTCCCTGCCCTGGCCAGCCACGTGTCATCTAAAATTTCAAGCGCGTTGACTGCATCTGTGGCCGCAAGTCCATCTGACCACCGACACATGGACTAGTACGCACGGCGAAGGCCGCTATATCTCTGTGACAGCTCACTGGGTGAGCTGGGAGGATGTCTCTGGGGGTGACGGTGGCTCTCAGGCTCGGCGCACGCTCTTCAAAACCGCAGGGATGGTGCAGGGTTCTTTCCCCCAAGGTCCTCTGGTGGCATCACGTGCCCAGAGAAACCAGGCCGTGTTGAAATTAATCTGTCTTGGAGACCGTCCACACACAGGTCAGGAGTTGTGGACGGCTCTCCACAACGAGACCGAGCGCTGGCTGGGTGACAAGAACCTTGTGCCAGGCAAGGTGGTGTGTGATAACGGGCGAAATCTGCTGGCCGCCCTTAAGATCGGTAGGCTGGAGCACATCCCTTGCCTGGCACATGTCATGAACCTTGTCGTCCAGAAATTTCTAAAGAGCTACCCGGGTCTGGACTGCCTGCTGAGGAAGGCTCGAAGTCTAAGTTCGCACTTCCGCCGTTCGCACCCTGCTTCGTCCCGCCTGGCTGCGTTGCAGTGTCAGCTCGGCCTCCCCGTCAACCGTCTCATTGTTGACGTGGCAACACGCTGGAATTCCACCCTCCACATGCTCCAGCGATTGTGGCAGCAGCGCAATGCCATTACGCAGTATGAAGTGACACATGGCCTGACAAGCAGCGGTGCGGACCTCGGGGTGTTGAGCCACCGAGAGTGGAGGCAGGTGAAAGAGATCTGCACCATCCTTGCCAGTTTTGAAGAAGCCACCAAAATGGTCAGTGCGGACAATGCCCTTGTCAGCATGAGCATTGTGGTGATCTTAGTTCTGGAACGATCGTTGGACACTCTGAAACAACAGGTCCTGCCAGCGACGGAGGAGGAGACGGACACAGAGGCGGACACGGAGCCTTTCTCTCCGTCAAATCCACAAGGCCCAACAGTTTCACAATTTCATCGGTCTTCATTAGGCAGTGGTTCGGGGTCCAGGGCTAGTGCAATGCGGCGCATCAACTCTCAGGGTGCATCATCTCAGGCAAGTCAGGGCTGTGTTGAAGCTGTGCCGGAGGAAGCGGAGGAGGAGGAGGAGGAGGAGGTATTCCTAGTCACCGACGTTACCGACGTCCCTGCCTTGGAAAGAGGTTGGCACGAATTTGAGGCGGAGGAGGAAGATGAGGAAGATCAGTTTGCTAGTGCCCCCTCGACCCAGAGGCTTGGGAAATCAATGCTCCATATCTCACATGAGTGCTTGGATGCTCCATTTCCTCTAACATGATCCTCGCATTAAGGCCATCAAAATGAACAACAGTTAATGGGTGGCCACCCTCCTGGATCCCCGGTACAAAACAAAAATC
>JAODAL010077119.1:0-13383 GCA_025379985.1 Phyllomedusa bahiana | reverse complement strand
TTAAACCCCTTTCCTTCTAGATATTTTAAAAAACATTTAAAACTCTTTTTCTTCTTTGAACCATTAGGGCTTTAGAATCTAATGATACAATCCAATATGTTTCTTTTCTTACAATTTGTATCTTATTCTGTTCTGCATTGCTACCTTTAACAACATCCAGTATACACCACCTTAATTCTGACATTGTGTCTCTGTTCAAAAAAATGTTTAGCTACCAAAACTTTCACCAAAATTCTTATCTCTTGTTACACTATCTTTCTATTCAGTTCTTTCTTTGTTTGAAATTTCCCTAATAGCACTTCTATGCTCATTTAGACGAATTTTGATTTTTCTGCTGGTTTGTCCAACATATATCTGTCCACATGGACACTTTAGCATTATATGACTGCTTTGGACTCACATGTAAAATAACTTTTTATCGGAATTTTGTACCCCTTACTTGGGTGACAAATTTCCGATCCCTTGATTATCGATGGACAGTTTCTAGAGGGGGGTCGTTGATCCAGGGATTTATTCCGATTGCCAGATTGGAGTCAGAAAATAATTTTTTCCCTAACATGAGGTCAATTGGCTTCTACCTCATGGGGGGTTTTGCCTTCCTCTGGATCAACACTTTAACACTTTAGCAACACTTTAATAAATGGGCTGAACTGGATGAACATATGTCTTTTTTCGGCCTGACAAACTATGTAACTATGTAACTTCTTCAGTCTGTTTACCCTCCGCTCCTTTCTTTCCCTTTGCTGGAACATTTTTGTCCTCAGACTTTTCCTTTACAGCTGCCTTTTCGTTTTTAGGCTTTGGTTCGGCTTTTGGTAGAGCTGGTTTAGCTGACAACCATGCCGACCTTCTCTTGGGCTCATCCTTGGCATCACCAGCATCAGCGGCATTGACCTCTCTCTTAGGCATGGCGATTGTTTTGTGCTTGCAGCGCTACTGGAAAAAATTTTTTAAAAACCCTGTGTAGTCTCCAGCAAATCTGGTTGTCAGCATTGAAGTCCCTTCCCTCCTCCTGCAGATGGAGTCCTCACAAAGAACTAGCTCACTGCTCTGCATCAGCAAGCGATTAATATGCCAGAGCCAAGAGAAAAGTTTAAACCGGATAGGATCCCTCTGTCTCTATCTCGCTGTTCATTTTTATTGCCTTAATGCGTTGATCATGTTGCAGGTAATGTAGCATCCAGGCACTCATGTGTGAAATGCTGCTGGAATCTCCCAAGCCTTTGGGGTTAATGGCATCTTCCTCCTCTTTCTGTAATCTGTGCCAACCTCTTACCACTGAAGGGTAATCAGTACCGATGGTGTCCACCCCTGCCTTCTCATCCTAATCCACTTCATCTTCCTGACTGTCACCAGCGCCCTGGCTAGCCTCATGCGCTCTATTCCGTGAGCTGAACTACAGTCCTGCACCTGCCCTCAACCTTGAACTACCCCTAACTACCCTATACAATTGCGGAACAGTCGCAACTTCTACATCCTCTGGTGAGTAAGGCTCCGTGTACGCCTTTTCCTCCATCTCTGCTGGGACCTGCTGACGCAGAGTGCCTAACGCATGTTCCAATAAAAATATAACTCGAACGGTCCTGCTGACAAGGGCACCATCCTCACTGAGCATTTTGGTGGCCTCTTCAAAACTGCCAAGGATGGTGCAGAGATCCTTCACCTGTCTCCTCTCTCTATGGGTCAACACCCCAAGGTCCACACCACTGCTGGTCAGGCCTTGCGACATGCATAATGGCATTACTCTGCTGCCACAACCACTGGAGCATGTGGAGGGTGGAATCCAGCGTGTTGCCACATCACATACCAGACGGTTGACAGGGAGGCCCAGATGACGTTGCAACGCTGCCAGTCGTGCCGAAGCAGGGTGCGAATGCGAGAAGTGTGAGCTAAGACCTCGAGCCTTTCTCAACAGACATTCAAGACCCGGGTAGCGCTTGAGAAATTTCTGCACAACCAGGTTCATGTCGGTGTGCCGACAAGGGATGTGCGCATTGATCTTAAGTGTAGCAAGGAGATTGCTCCCGTTGTCGCACACCAACTTGCCTGGCGGCAGGTTCTTAGCACCCAGCCACTGGTCAGTCTGAGTGTACAGAGCCATCCACAGCTCTTGACCTATGTGTTGACAGTCTCCAAGACAAATAAATTTGAGAATGGCCTGGATTCTCTTGGCACATGATGCTACCTGTCAAGGTTGGGGATCTGGACTCTGCACCATCCCAGCAGTGTAGAAAAGTATCGGCCGAGACCCATCACCAGAGGCACTGTCATCCACCAAACTCACCCAGCGAGCAATTAGTGAGATGTAAGGCCCTTGACCATGCTTACTAGTCCATGTGTCTGTAGTGAGATGGACTTTGATGAACACAGATGCAGCCAACGCGCTGGAGATCTTTTCTCCAATGTGTCGCGCCAGGGCAGGGACAGCTTTTCTGACAAAGAAATGCCTGCTCAGCCTCTGATATTGGGAGCATGCCAATGCCATGATGTGGCGGAACTCATCTGTTTCCACCAGGAGGAAAGGCAACATTTCCAAGGCCAACAGCCAGGCTATGCCGACATTCAGGCTTTTAGCTTTGTGGTGGTCGGGATAAAAGCGTTTCTTATGCTCCCACACCTGGTACACGGAAAGGCGGGCCCTGCTGTAAAGCACCCTAATTTTTGGTGGACCCGGGAACCCCTCGTTTTTCCCCACTCCCTTTTGTTCTCGCTGCCCCCAAAGGGTTTTTTTGCCGCTTTAATTTTGGGGAAACCCGGGAACCCCCCTCACTTTTTCACCTGCCATGTTCTCGCTCCCAAACCAATGGCCCCGGGGGGCCTACTGTAGTGGAAATGGTACTACAAAAAACCTGACCACACTTCCAACCACCCAAAAATATCTTTACAATTCAATCGGAAAAGAGTACCCTTTTCTTTAATGATAAAAAAGTATTAAAAAAATTGCAAAAAATGGCTATTGTTTTAGAAACAGTATATACCCGCCCTTTATGAAGAAGACATGCCCCCGGGACGGAAGCCCCACTGCAAAACTTTGCATTGGGGAACGTGCTTCCCCCCTTTCCATCTAAATTTTGGGGGTTTGTTGATTTTGGGGAAGTCCCTTCAAAAGGGTCGGGTTTATACTTTTTTTCTATAAAATTACCCATTTTGTGCAATTTTTTAAATTACTTTTATTATAAATTAAAATGTAGAGATACTTTTTGCTTTTTAAAATTGTAAAAGTTTGGTAAGGTTTATGTGTGGGGACCATTTGTCCCCTTTTTAAATCAAATATTTTATGTATTTTTTATCATCAATAAAGCATTACGGGTTTTTCAATCACTATTTGGTAGACTTTTTTTTTAAATAGGGGGTTGTTATTTATATATATATTTTTATTTTTATTAAAAAAATTTAACTATCGTGTATAGCCTTGGTGTTCTTTGGTTTTTGACTACTGTAGGGGAAACCCAGGACCTCGCTGTTCCCCCCTGCCATGTTGTCGCTGCTGCCAATGCTATTTTTCTATCCCCCCCCCCCCCCCCCCCCCCCCCCCCCCCCCCCCCCCCCGTCCTCATCTTTTTGGTTTGCCATTAAAGGAATTTAAAAAAAATTTTTGCCCCCTGGAAATTTTTTTTTTTGTGACGGGTTTTTTATATTCATTTTTGGCAAAATTGCGGGCATTTCTTGCCCGTAATTTACGGGAAAAATTGGGTCGGGGAAACGGCCCATAGACATTCATTGTTCACGGCGTGTGGGAAGCAGTGAAAAAATTTAAATGTCCTTACCTCCCCGTCACCGTATTTTTTGCGAGCCCGGGGGGGACGTAATCCATAGTTCTCTATGAGAAATGTGGGAAAATTTCCGTAATGGGGAATTTGGGAAAATTTTTTTCACCCGAATTTAGCACAGAAAGGCACAAAAAAAGGGGGAGAAATATCTAATTTTTAAAGGGGGGGTTTTGAACAAGGGCCTTTGAGTGAAGCTAAAAAATTTTCTTTCATAAGTTGTTAAAAGTATCCTTTTTTCTCTTAAAGGAAAGGGAATTTTTGGCTTTCCTACTTGTGTTGATTTAAAAAAATTTTTCCTGAACATACCTCCTTTTAAATTTAATGTGGTTTCAAAATTCGGGGGTTTGAGTTCGTCTCGAACTTTGAAAGAACAAATCATAATTCGGGTTTTTTACTAGAACTAAAAATTTTTTTGGTTTTTCTCACTTTTTGCAATCAAAAAAAATCGAATTTTTTTCAATTTATTTTTCAAAGGGAGAGGCCAAAACCCTACAGGTGTGGTTTGCCTTAAAATGTCATAATTGCCCGCATGGCAAATTAAATATATTAACTTATTATATTATCTTATTTTTGTTAAACCCCCTTGAAAAGTTTTTGCGTAGGGAAAAAATGGCGATTTTTTTAAAAAAACAACCAAAAAAAAATCATAATGGGGATCCCCAAGGGAAACAATTCTTTGGGGGCCTTTTTAGGCCACCCAAAAATTCGAACTGCCCCTTTAAATCACCCGGTGACAAAAACCCGGAAAATAAAAATGTCCCCGATAAAAAGATCAAATAAAGTCAAGTTTAAAAACAATATTTAGACCCCCCTTTAAAAGGGTAGTCTCATTTAAAATAAATGACTGGGCCCTTTTTGTAAAAAGGGAAAGGCTTTGAGTACCCAGAAATGGAAAAAGGTTTTTTTTAAAGAGAGTCTCTCCATTTGGCTCAGAGTAGGGGTTGATATGATAAATTTTATGTGTTTAAAATTACCCTAGTAGGCTCTTTAATTGGGGGTTGTTTTAAAGAGCAACCTCTAAGTGAAATTTTTTGATAAACTCCTTACTATTTAATTTTTGTTTTGATGTAGGAAAAAGGCCCTTTTTAAACGTACCCCAGGTCTATATATGTTACAAATATATATGGTTCAATATGACAAAGGTGGACCCGTATATTAGGAAAATTATTTTTTTTTCCCAAAAGACTTTACTTTGATACAAAAAAAAAAGATCCATCGTTAGTCAAAAGACTTAGATAGGTTGCTAACAGGAAAATACCTTTAGTAGGTTCATGCATTTTTTTGGGACAGGATAGATGGAAGCCGGGGGGGTGAACCCCGAATGTGCAACGTTTAAAGGGGATCAACCCTCTTTCTAAAGCATGCGTTTTCCTAGTACCCTTCCCCTTTAAAATATTTTTTTTTTTTTTTTTTCTCCTTCTTTATTTCTTCCTCCTAACCCTTTCCTTCCTGACTTTTTAAAAACATTTTAAAAACTCAGTTCTTATTGGCCCATTAGGGTCTTAGAATCTAATGTTTTCTACCTTTTGTTTTTTTTTAACAATTGATTTTATTTGTTCTGCATGTCCCTTTTAAAACACCATCCGTATACACCCCCTTGATTCTGACACTTGTTTCTTTAAAAAATGTTAGCTACCAAACCCTTTCACCAAAATTCTTATTGTTTTTACACATCTTCTCTTTTCATTTCTTTCTTTTGTTTGTAATTTTCCAAATGCTTTTTTTCTATGCTCATTTAGAAAATTTTGATTTTCTGCTGGTTTTGTCCAACATATTTCTGCCCCACAGGGGACATTTAGTATTATGATGTTTTGGATCACATGTAAAATAACTTTTAGGGAATTTTGTACCCTTTACTTGGGTTGACAAATTTCCGATCCCTTGATTATCGTGTACAGTTTGTAAAATTTGGGGAAAGGAAAAGGGCCCCCCTTTTCTTTGTGTTAAAAAAGACGTTTGTTTTCTAGTTTGTTTTCTTTTAAATCAGATGACAAAAGGTTTTCCCCTAACGAGCGGCCTTTTTTAAAAATAAACCCCGGGGTTTTAGCAAAAAAACTTGCCAAAACATTCTCATTTGTAAGAGTTAAATTTTAAGTATAATTTTTTTATCAATTTAGCATGATGTATATTTAGTTTTTTAAAAAATAATCTTTTTCCTCTTTTGTTTATTTCCATAAACTATTTTTCATAATTCTCTTGGAAAATCTGCCCCTCTTCTCCTTTTTTACCTTTCTTTTACAATACCCTTTGCGTGAACTTTTTGATTAATTTTTCCATAGCCTCTTTGTAATTTCTCGGTGGGAACAAATGCTCTTGTGGAAAAATTGTATTTAGGTATACCTCTGAATATTTGAGGAGAATGAAGTTTGCTTTGTGAAAAACTTTATTGCCCCTCCATTTTTTTTACGAAAAAATTAGTGGAAAATTATCATGAATTTATTGATTTCACTCCAGTATTGTATTCTGTGATTTTCTTTTCCATTGTGAACTAAATGGAGGGGACACTGTATTCAAAAATTCCCAAAAATTCATCAAATTGTTCCTCACTGCCCCCCCATAGTATTACCACGTCTCCCATATCTCTCCATCCCCAATGTATGACTTTAAACTTAAAAGAAAAAACTTTTATTGGTTCTCAAACCCCCCCATGTAAAATTCGCTATCTGGGGGGCAGTGGGGGGACCCCCAAAATCCGTTTTTGCAAGTAAATCTTTTTGCCCAAAAACGAAAGAAATTTTTTGTTAATATTATTTCAACAGTGCCATCAAAAATTTTAAATGCTTTGCCCCAAAGTCGGTCTTCACTTGTTTTCCGTGCTGTTTTAAACCCCTGACTATCCGGAATTGTATATAGCGATTTGATGCCCAAGTCACCAAAATTGAAACCCCGTGAAGGATCTATTTGTCAAAGCCTCAAACTGTCCTGTGTTTTTAGGCAGTGTGTGTGTCGATTAATTTTGCTTCTGTAAAAAATTATCCAAAAAAATAGTAGGGTTTCCCAAAAGCCCGAGTTTTCCCGGAGACGTTTTGGTCCCCAGGGGGTTTCTTTGGGGATTTGTGGATTGTGGGCCCCAAAAAAGATAGGGGTCTAGGTGTTTTTTTTCACTAAAATTTTTGTCTGTTCGAAATGAGGTTAGTGAAATCCCCCTCCAATGTGTTTTGAATAATTGCCTTATCTCTTATTTGGGGACTCTTTTCTAGAGGAGGAAAATATTTGTGCGGTTTTACTGAACTCGCTTTCCACATATTGGGTACGATTCATTAGGACCGTAGCCCCCCCTTTATCAGCTTTCTTCAAAATAACAAGGAAATAAAAAGGAAGAAAAAAAAAAAGGTATTTAAGGGGGAAGGAAAAGGGAACAGCCTGCTTGAGAAGAGGGTTGATCCCTTAAAACGTTGCACATTGCGGCGTTCCCCGGGCCCGGCTGTCCATCAAACTCCTTCCTACAAAATGCAGTGAAGCCTACTGGGTATTTACCTGTTATCAACCTACATCTACAGTTTTTTGACTGTTTAAGATGCATGCTTTTTTGATGTATGAAGTATGTCGTTTTTGGAATAAAGAAGAATAATTTTCCTAATATCGGGTCCACCTTTGTCTATTGTTGTTTGGACCAGGGAATCCCAGGGAAGACCCAAAGGAACCCCGGAACGATGGGTTTCCCTTACAATTTAAAAAGGGGGTTGTAATTTATTTTTGGTATTCCCAGTTCCCTTTCCGCTGAAATTTTTTGCGACGAAACAAAAAGTGTCTTTGAGATTAGCAAAATAACGGAAAACCCGGGGGCCGAATGTTTTCCTTTTCTGTACAGAGTTCGAGATTTTTAAAAAATTGCAAAAATCGGGAATTTTTAAACCGGGCGGTGAAAGAGAAAGGGGTGGATAACCCCAAACCCCTAGAAACAATGAAAAGGAAAAAAAACAGCTAACACTCCCATGTACGATTGAGTGGTAATCAAAACCAAACCGTATACCGAAGGTCTAAGATCCCCATTCGCCAAAAATTTATTCCCCGGACGATCAAAAATACAAAGAACGCTGGTATGTCTTAGTAATAGTCCCTCATGGATTTGATTTATTTAACTTTCAACATATAAGGAAGCTTTGGGTGAATATGAGGCAAGAAAAATTAACACTTGGAAGGAGAATTTAAAAAACAAGTGCCCTTAAACAATTTAAAGCATCACAACGGGAAAATTTCTGCATCTTTGGGAAGTATAAAACCAAAAACTACAAAATAATTTGAGAAAATTTTGAAAGGGAAAAAGGGACTATCTTCATGGACGTGTTTTTAAACAGGGCCAAGGGGACCGCACCAAAACGAGAATGAAAAATCTAATCAGGAAAAAAAGAAATACTGATAAACTCCACATCAGAGGAATCAATCAGGGGTAATGAGACAACTTAGACCCAAAAACCCCAACAAAAAAAAGGAAAAAACAAGGATTTTTTAGAGGAATCGACTCACAGGAGGAAAACGATCATGGGCCAGTGGGGGAAAAAGCCCCGGGGTGGCAAAAAAAAAAAGGGCCCAAGGGGGCCCCGCCAAAGAAGAAAAATAGAGACTTTTAATAAATATTTCTGAAAAACATCTATCAGAAAAGGAGAATTTTTTTTAAACAAAGGACTTAATTTTTACCAACATTTTCACTTAACTCTTTTGATTTTCGGTGGATTTTTAAAAATTTTGTGGGAAACCTAGATTAAAAAAAAAATTTTCAGCAGAAAAAACCTGGTTTTGTAGGTTACAATGTTTGTAGTCCCTAGAAAACAAAGGGTCAATTTTTTGCCCCGGAGGTAAGAAAAAAAGACATTAGACATTTTTGAAACAAACAGTAAAAAAAAGTGTTAAATAAGGTCTAAGGGGATAAAGGAAAAAAAAAAGAAAGGGATAATTTTAACTAGAAAAAGAAAAAAATGACTGAAGGAATTTGACAAGATAATACGGTTATTTTTTAAGAAAGCTGAAAAGGGGGGGACGGTCCTAAGAATCATACCCAATAATTTGGGGGAAACTAGTTCAGCTAACCCACACAAAATTTACCTCCATCTAGATAGGATCCAACTAGAGAGAAACACTAATTTTTCAAAAACATTGGAGGAGGCATTTTTTATCAACTCATTTCAGAAAGTCAAAAAATCTTTAGTGAAAAAAAACCAGGACCCCTTCTTCTTTTTGTCCCAAAAGTCCACAAAAACCCCAAAGAAACCCCCCCGGGGGACCAATCGTCTCCGGGATAACTAGTCATGGGAACTCTAGCATTTTTGTGGATAATTTTCTACAGAAGCAATTAATCGACACACACAAGCTAAAAGACACGGGAAATTCCTGAGAGAATTAAAACAATGATCCTTCACAGGTTACAATTTTGGTAATATGGACATCAAATCGCTATATAAAATATCCCGAAGATCGGGCTTTAAAACGCACGGAACGTTTTAAGTGAAGACCAACTTTGGACAAAGCATTTATGGTTTTTTGATGGCACTTTAGAAAAATATTAACAAAAAAATTTTTTTCATTTTGGAAACAGATTTACTTGCAAAAAAGGGCATTTCATGGGGTCTCCCACTCCCCTAGTATAGCGAAAATTTTACATGGGGGTTTTAGAACCAATACGTTTTTTTCTAAGTTTCGTCATCATTGTGAGATGGAGAGATTTGGACGACGTGGTATTACATGGGTGGCAGTGAGGAACAATTAGATGAATTTTTGGGAAATTTTTGAATCACGTGTCCCTCTCATTCAGTTTACAATGGAAAAAAGGGAAAGCACGAATACAATATTTGGACGTTGAAATCAATAAAAATCATGATAGATTTTCCACAATTTGTTCAGTAAAAAGGTGGGCGCCCCCCCAAAGTTTTGCACAAAGCAAATATATTCTATAAGTATTCAAAGGGGATACCCCAAACGACAATTTGTCCGAGCGACCATTGTTCCACCGATGAACTGTACAAAGAGGGTATGGAAAAATTATCAAAAGTTGGCAAGAGGGATAATGTAAAAGAACTGGGGAAAATGGAGAAGAGGGGGCGATGATTTCCAGAGATGAATTATTGAAAAATAACTATGGTAAATAAAACAAAAAGGGGAAAAGTTTTTTTTATATTTTAAATATGTCATCATGTTAAATTTATAAAGAAATGTATACTTAATAATTGGAACATCTTCAAAGTGATGAAAGTTTTGGCAAGTTGTTTGCTAACCTCAGATTTATTTTAAAAAAAACCGCCCCCGTTAGGAATTCCCTAATGTCTTGATTTAAAAAAAAAAAACTAGAAAACAAAGTCTTTTAACACAAAGAAAAGGGGCCTTTCCTTGCCTCAATGTCAAAAGTCCCTCGATAATCAAGGATTGGAAATTTGTCACCCAAGTAAGGGGTAAAAATTCCCCATAAAAAGTTATTTTCATGGGTTTAAAGCAGTCTATATATGCTAAAGGGGGTCCATGTGGGGAAAATATATGTTGGGCAAAACAGAAAAAATCAAAATTTTAAATGACTAGAAATGCATTAAAAAACAAAAAAAAGAAAAACTGAATAGAGAAGATGTGACAACAGATAAGAATTTTGGGGAAAGTTTGGTAGCAAAATTTTTTTTTAACAGGACACAATTTTGTCAGAATTTAGGGGGTGTATACTGGTGGGGTTAAAGGGGCAATGCAGAAAAAAATAAAAACAATTGTTTAAAAAAAGAAACATATTGGGTAGTACATTAATTTCTAAGAGCCCAAAAGGGCTCAATGAAGAACTGAGTTTTTAAAATGTTTTTTTAAAATATTTAGGAAGGAAAGGGTAGGGGGGAAGAAAAAAAAAGGAAAAGAGAAAAAAAAAAAAGGGATTTAAAGGGAAGGATAAGGAACACGCATGCTTAGAAAGAGGGTGATCCCTTGAAACGTTTCATCATTGGGCGTTCACCCCGGCCGGCTGTCCATGCTACTCCGTCCTCAAAAGGGAGGGGGAAAGGGTACTAAAGGTATTTACCTGTTATGCAACCAACCTATAGTCTTTTGACTGATACAGATGCGATGTTTTATTTATTGTATCAAAGTATGTCTTTTTGGAAAATTAAAAAAGTAATTTTCCCAAATACGGGGGCCCCCTTTGTATATTTTAATTGTTTTGGGCTATGGGAATCCCCGGGGAAGATCCCAAAGTGGACCCAGGAAAGTTTGGTTGTTAAATTTATAAAGGGTTGTATTTTATCATTTAACCAATATATATGGCCCTTTCTAAATTTTAACTGTGGAATTAATTTGAAAAAGGCCCCAAATGATGGCAAAAAATTATCATTTTTTTTCAGTTGTCCTTTTTGTATTAGGATTTTTAAAGCTGAATTAGTGTAAAATTGAGGAAAGTCCACATTCAGTAAAATTATGCTTTATTTCAAAAAACCATTTTAAAAAACAGGCATATGGTCCCCAAACAGTATTTCATTTTTGGACTCATGGTGCCTGTCTTTTAATGGGTTTTGAAAAAGCAAAATTTTACTGACGTGCCGGGGTTCTGTCTAATTTTCCAAAAATTTAACTGCTTGTGAGCCCAACGCACCTGAAGCATTCAAATAATATAGCGTTTCTGAAAACATTATGGGTAAATATATACCTTTTTTTTTATTGTGACACTATAGTACCAAGAAAGTGTAATCAATTATGGTTATTTTGGGTTTTGTAAAAAATAGTTTAGGGGGAATAATTAGGGAGAGCTTACATGAAGAACCGCGATCCTCAGATTTCCTATATGAGGTGTTCTTAACAAGATGGATCTGCTTGTCTAGAGGAAAAAAGGTTTTTCCCCAACAAAAAAGAAATCTTTACGTATGAGCAGTTTGGGCTATGGAACTCTTGATAGGGATGTTGTTATGATTAAAACATAAAAGATTTTAGAAAAAACCTAAATATGTTTCTTTCCTTAAAAGTGATGGTGGCTAGATTTTGAAGAAACCAGTTTTCCAAGTTTTTTTCATATTTCCAAAAATTTTAAAGCAGGAAGGAATTTTTTTTTCCCCCAAAGAGGATGAAAAAATTCTACTTTTTAATTTAAGGTTTGGGTGATAACAGAATTAAATATGGCTGTTCGTGTAATGGAGTCAAAGGGCACCTGGTCTTTTTTTTCAATCCCTAGAAATACTTCGGTTTAACCCCCAAAAATGTCTCTCACAACGCCCCCTTTTACCCAGTATATTACAGGGAAGTCAATACTATACCAAGGCAAAACCAAAAAAACTTCTGTAGAAAATAGTATAACAAATATTAGTAACAACGCCGTAATTTAAAAAAGGGTTTTTTTTTAACTAAGAAAAGGAGTGCTGCCAAAGTGGGGGCTATTTTAAAATTTGCGTGCAAAAACCCTTAAAAAATTTGGCAAGCACCATCTGGACACTAGGGAGTAGCGTAAGAGACACATTGACCATCCATGCAATGGCCTGAAAGTAAACAGTCTCATAGGGTGTGTAATGTAGACAGATGTAAGAAATTACGGGTTAGAGAAAAAAAATTTTCATTAGTAACAGGGTAAAGTCTTTATACCGTGAGTGACTTTGGGCAGACCTTGGTCTTACTTTTTTTCTTTAACGAAATTGTTCAGTAATACTTATACACCTTTCTTTTATAAGAAAAATATATTTTTTTTCAATTTTTCAAAGGATTATAAAAATAACTCTTTCAAAAAATGAATAAATACCAAATTGTTCTAAAGTTTACCCATTTAATGCTGTGATGAATTGGGTGGGTGGTCCCTTCCTTCGTCAGAGACCGAGTTAGGCCTCAATGGCTTTTCCCCCCTGGCCAGACATGGCCTTTTACCCCGACTCTTTTCCCAAAGGTTTTTGGCTCCCCGGGTTCCCCCCCTGGCTTCCCCAACCCCTTTTATAAAACACTTCTCCGGTGGGGTGATCTCAGTTGGGTCAGGCATCACTCAAACCCCTATTGGAATACAGCTAAAAATATTAGGTTCATCCCCCCTTCTTCTGATGTATCGGCTCTAAACCACTTTAACCAGCTCTTCACCCAACCCTTTAAAATAGAATTCCCCCAAAATTTTTTATATTGTCCTGTGCTGGTGTGCCCGGTATAAAATTGATGAATTAAAAAAAAATTTCTTAGCTTTTACTTGAAAAACCTTTTTTAACCCAAAAACTTTCAGTGCCATGGACAAGCTGGTATGTTATTGTTAGATAACTTTTTAAAATTATGAAATTTATTTATATAATAGATGTATCAACTAACTGGAAAAGAGATAAACCGAAAAAAAATATAAATAGAAAAATTCAATGTAATGGCTGTTAGGCTAGGGGCTTGAAAGACCTTTCCCGGGTTTACCCTGAATTTTTCATTGATTTAAAGTCCTGTTTCTTTGAGGGTCGGCTTTAATTTCATGGCTGCAAGTTGTTATGTGGAATGTCCCCTGTGTGCAGCTTTTTTGGGATGAGTAAAAAAAATTTTTATTAATCTGCGTTTTTCAAATGTGAATGGAATATAGCATTTATGAAGGTCGAAAATTGACTGGATTCCCCCATTTTAAACGCCCCTATTTATACCCAAAGTCTTTAATCTAGCAGAACCCCACTACTTTCATTTATTGACTAATGGAACTTTTCCACTTCCCTTTTTT
>JAODAL010077118.1:0-13383 GCA_025379985.1 Phyllomedusa bahiana | reverse complement strand
TTTTTGTTTTTTTTTTATTGATTAAATGGGTGTCTATACAGGGTTTGGGATAGCTATGTTAAAGATCTTGCAAAAAAACAAGTCATTTTGCAATAGTGTCCATTAACAGTGTCCTACCTATTCTGTTTCTGACAGCACCATACCCTTGAGCCACTCTTGACAATGTGAAGAACAAATGTCTGTTAGAAAAACTTTTTAGAATAGGACCTGTAGTATAGCTGCATGTCACAGCAAAATGCCCCAAAAATTCAAAGCTGACCTTGAGCCACTTTGGACAATTGTGTAGAACACATGTCTGTTAGAAACAACAATTTTTTAGAATAGGACCTCTAGTATAGCTGCATGTCACAGCAAAATGCCCCCAAAACATCTAAGCATGAACCTTGAGCCACTTTGGACAATTGTGAAGAACAAATGTCTGTTAGAAACAACATTTTTTACAATAGGACCTGTAGTATAGATGCATATCACAGCAAAATGCCCCCAAAAATTCAATGAATGACCCGTGAGCCACTTTGGACAATTGTGAAGACAAATGTCTGTTAGAAACAACATTTTTTTTATAATAGGACCTGTAGTATTGCTGCATTTCAAAGCAGCATGACCCAAAAAATTATAAAAATGACTTCTCAGCCACTGTTAAAAATTGTGAGGGAGAAATGCCACTTAGAAGCCACATTTCTGTTCCAAAGGACCATGATTATTGCTGTATCTCACAGCTACATGACCCCAAAAAATTATAAATATGACTTCTCAGCCACTAGTAAAAATTGTGAGGGAGAAATGCCACTGAGAAGCCACATTTCTGTTCCAAAGGACCATATTATAGCTGTATCTCACAGCAACATGACCTCAAAACTATTGACAAATTCGAAAACTTCTTAAGATAAAGTGAGTAAATGGAATACGGTGTTGTCATGAAACCTTGCTGTCTTTTACAGTCTCCTCACAGCAAAACCAGCAAAAATGAACTGTTGGAAAAGAGAATAAAAATTGCAGTAAGAAATGATCATTTTTAAAAAAAAGTTTTCAAGAGGACCATTTCTGTTTGAAAAGGAATGTGAAGTAGACCGGCAACTAATCAGTGACCTCGGCAATTGGGGCCACAACATCATCAGAGATCCATGCCTGATTCATCTTGATGAAAGTCAAACGATCCACATTATCTGTGGAAAGCCGGATGCGTTTGTCTGTAATGACTCCTCCAGCTGTGCTGAAGGTCACGCTCAGATATGGAGCGGCTGCTGGGCAGGACAACACCTCTATGGCGTGATGAGCCAGCTCGGGCCATTCGTCCATTTTGGATACCCAGAAGTCTATTGGGTCCGGAAACACATGCAAAAACATCGGTGTTGAGAGCGATGTCGTGCACCATGATCTTAAGCTGATCTCTGTGTGTTGGTTGTGTGCCCTGCATTGCATGCGTTGGTGAGGTGGTAAACAAAGCTTGCCAGCGGTCACCGATTAGGTTCTGCCCCCCTTGCCTGCTCCCGCTACCCCTACTTGGACCTATGTGTCAGTCGTGATGTTTTTCCACCGTGACTTTGGGGGAAACGTGAAGCAGAGAACAGATGTCCCCAGTGTCAATCAGCAAGGTCTCCATTTCCGCTTTTTCTCTATTTGGGGGGTGGAAAAAAAGTGTTGATTTTGTTTTGTACCGGGATCAGGAGGGTGGCCAAACCCAGTAACTGTTGTTCATTTTGAGGGCCTTAAGCGAGGATCATGTTGGAGGAAATGGAGCCCCAAGCATCTGTGAGAGTGGACCTTGATTTCCCAGCCTTGGGCGAGGGGCACTAGAAAGATCTTCCTCTTTCCTCCTCCGCCTCAAATTCCGCCCCAAACCCCTTTCCAAAAGGCAGGGGCTCGGTAAACACGGTGTTAGGAAAAACCTCCTCCTCCTCCTCCTCGTGCCCCCGGCACAGCTTCAAACCCGCCCTACTTGCCTGAGTATGCACCCTGAGAGTGTGCGCCACCTTGCACTAGCTCGGACCCCCCAACCAAATGCTAAAGAAGACGATGAAATTGTGAACTGTCGGGCCCTTTTGGATTTGCGGAGGAAAGGCCCGTGTCCCCATCTGTGTCCTTCCTCCTCCGTCGCTGGCGGGCCCGTTTTTCGAGGGGCCAAAGATGTTCCCGAACTAAGATCACCACAAAGTATGCTGACAAGGGATTGTCCCCCCGACCTTTTGGTGGTTCTTCAAAATGGCAAGGATGGTGCGGCTCTTTCACCCGCCTCCATTGGTGGTTTTAAAAACCCCCAGGGCCGTACGTGTTGTCAGGCCTTGTTCACTTGTACTGGTAATGGCATTGCGCTCTGCCACAATGCTGGAGCATGTGGGGGGGTGGAATTTCCCCGGGGTGTTTCCACGTCAACAATGAGGGGTGACGGGGAGGCCGAGTGACGCTGCAACGCAGCGGCGGGGCGAAGAGGGGTCGAAAGGCGGAAGTGCGAATCCGACCCCAGCCTTTTCAGCAGGGGAGTCCCGACCCGGGTAGCTCTTTAGAAATTTCTGGCGAAAAGGTTCATGACATGTGCCTAGGCAATTGGATGTGCTCCAGCCTACGATCTTAAGGGTGGCCAGCTGATTTCGCCCGTTAGCGCACACCTCCTGTGCCTGCACAAGGTATCTTGTCACCCAGCCAGCGCTACGGTCTCGTTGCTTAGTCCGTCCACAGCTCCTGACTGTGTGTGGTCGGTCTCCAAGGCAGTTTTTATTTTCAAACACGGCCTGGTTGTCTCTGGGCACGGATGCCACCAGAGGACCTTGCTTTGGGGGAAAGGACTGCACCATCCCTGCGTGTTGTTGAAGGAGCGGTGCTCCCGAGCCTGAGAGCCACCGAATCCCCCAGAAGACATCCACCCAGCTCATCAGTGAGCTGTACAGAGATTTAGCGCCTTGGCCGTGCATTACTAGTCCTTGTGTCGGTGAGGAGATGGACTTTTCCGGACACAGATGCCAGACAATGCGCAGAAAATTTTAGATGATCGTGGCTGGCCAGGGGAGGGACGGCTTTCTGGCAAAGAAATGCCTGCTCGGCATCTGGTATTGGGGGCAGGTGAGGGCCATGACGTGGACGGTTACCCATCTGTGTCCCAAAAGACGGAAAGGTAAACATTTCCAAGGCCAAAAGACTGGCTGATGACGACATTCAGGCTTTTGGCTTTGGGATGGTTTGGGTCCAATGTGTTTCTCTGCTCCAAAACCTGGATAGTACAGATGGCTGGCTGCTGACTGGCGCTGTACGGCGTGCAGGTCGACAATACTGGCGGAAGGAGAAGGGGTTGGATGGGTCTATGGTGGTGCTGGTGGTACTCGGGCGACGTGGGGGCTGAAGCTGGAGGCGTGATCCTGATCATGACTCTGAGAGTCATGGGCAGTGAGAACGCTTTGGTGTGGTGGAGGAGGAGGAGGCGGAGACAGAGGGGGTGTGACAGTGGTTGGAGCCCGGCGTCGGTCTCTGGCCTTTTTATGGCCCTAGTGTTCCCTCCATTTCAACTCATGCATTCGCTGCATGTGGAGCTAGACATTGTTGGTGGTGTTACCACTTAAGGTTCTTGCCTCTTCTTATGCGTTTACGGCAAGGCGGCTTATGACATGCTGGGTGGAATCAGAGGCTTGCTCAAAGAAGGCCCATGATTGAGAGGTCCTGGACCTTTTTGACGGCGATAAGCGAGGGCGGGGTTTGCGCTTCGAACGTGGCTGGCGGAATGCATGATCAGCGGTACTTCTGCGAACGCCATCTCCCCTTTTTGTGCGGGTCCCGGTATTGACTCTACCCCATCGTTTCCTTTCCTCGTCCAATGATGGAAGCCTCGCATAAGCAAATTCCTTGCGGAAAAGACCAGGATGGATCCGCATTGTCGTTCATCATCTTCATCATCACTCAGGTGAATTGGTCTCTGACTTTCTGCATCCAGAAGCTGCGGGCTAACAAGCAAGGGGCACTGCAAGGCGGTTGCCGACTGACGGGATTTTTGAAGAATTGACGGCTTCCCTTCACTCCTCTGTTGGCATCAGTAACTGGGCGTCAGAGCAGATAAATCATCCTCTTGATCATTTTAACATGCCTTACTGACCCAACAGCCATTTTGTCCATCAAAGAGGTCTTCTGGACAATGGATGATCCACAGTGGTGGGTACTACGAGTTTGAACATTAGGGCTTGCTTCATGTAGGACGGAGGATGATGTGATGATGCTGATGTCGGAACATTGTAGGCACTGACTGCGAGGGAGAGGAGGGTAAGACTGCAAGATGCAGTGTGCATGAACATCTGAAGGCAGATTGGCGTCGTTGTTCGTTACTTGTATCGCTGGGCCCTGGGACCTGCGTTGACAGGCCTGACGGTCTGCAACTGACGAATCCGCTGCCATGCGTGTGTCGCCAGCACTGAAGGAGCACCCTCTTCTCTCGTACTCTACCTCATGTGCTACCCCCTCTTTGCTCGCTTACCACCGCATTTCGCTCATTGTTCAGAAAATATATAATTTGAGAGGTATGGAATAGTTTGGAAAGTCTCTTATTAAAAGACAGCAATCACAGCTATTATCAATTCCCTCTTACAAAACAAAATTGCTGGGATTCAATTTTATCTGCAAGGTGTCTATCAACAAATCTGGACTGGGCAAAAGTCCCAAAAAACACGTATCTGTTATGTTTTTGGTATAATAAACGGTATTTTTGCACCTTTCAATTCACCTGTGGTGAATATAGAATTGCTTTTTTAAGATTTACGTAGATGCTGCGTAAATGAAAAAATGCTGGGTGTGCAAAAAGTCAAAAACACGTAACTGTTATGTTTTGGTTTAAATAAACGATATTTTTTGCACCTTTCAATTCACCTTGTGGTTGAATATAGAATTGCTGTTTTAAGATTTACTTTAGATGCTGCGTCAATGAACAATGCTGGGTGTGCAAAAGTCAAAAAAACCCACGAAAGGGTTATGTTTGATATAATAAACGGTAATTTTTTGCACCTTTCAATTCACCTGTGGTGAATATAGAATTTGCTGTTTTAAGATTTACGTAGATGCGGGCGTCAATGAACAATGCTGGGTGTGCAAAAGTCAAAAAACACGTAACTGTTTTGTTTTGATATAATAAACCCGGTATTTTTTGCACCTTTCAATTCACCTGTGGTGAATTTTAGAATTGCTGTTTTAAGATTTACGTAGATGCTGCGTCAAGGGAACAATGCTGGGTGCGCAAAAGTCAAAAAACACGCAACTGTGATGTTTTCGTACGATACACGGTATTTTTGGCAACAAACAACCTTTGCTGACTACAAGATTGCTGGTTTGGGTAATTTAAACTGAAAGGTGGATATATCAACAGCCACAGGTGTAATGGGTAAAATTGAAATGAACACCTATCTGAAATGTATATGAAATAAAAGTGGAGTTTTGCAGCTAACAAAAGAGACCTGCAGTTACTAGAAATTTGATGTGTATCCAATATAAGTTCAGGCTGCCCAATATCCAGGAAATATTTCAATAGCAAACTGTTAATAATAAAGTTTTTCCCACTACAATGTCTACACTAAGTTTGGTGAACTTTATCCAGTGTTCTTTATAGATAGAGCTTGTCTGTGTTCGCCCGCGGGGGCCCCCCCGCTCCCCCCGCCGTGGGAATTTACAGCGGTAGATGCTGCTTTAAAATTCTCTAGCTAACTACATAAAATCTTTCAATCTCTAATCTAACTAAATTGGAAGGATCACAGCTAATAGTAGAGGTTTCTCTGTGCAGAAATAGACTAATTTCGCTGAGCTGTTTGGCCACAGGCAGAGCGCAGGTCCTATCCCCATGAGACGCTGAGAAGGGCACTGAGGCTGAAACAGGAAACGCTGTTCTATGTAAAACGAGGTCCCTGTTGATTTTTCCAGCCAATCGCAACCATACACATCCCAGTCATGACGTCGCACACACATCTCACCCTGCTCTATTCTGTATCTGATTTGCTGGCCGCCAAAATTACAGGAAGCGCCGAAAAAGGCGCGATCTTAATAGATGATGCACAGATTTTAACCTTAATTATCGCATGATCTGGAAATTTCGATCACCATAAAAACCTTGCCGATTTCAACTTTGTCGATAAAATCGCTCAACACTAGTGACTGGCCAGGCAGGGTTGGCTTTTCTTGCAAAGAAATGCCTGCTCGGCATCTGGTACTGGGGGCAGGCGAGGGCAATGATGTGGCGGAACCCATCTGTGTCCACCAGACGGAAAGGCAACATTTCCAAGGCCAAAAGCCGGCAATGCCGAGATTCAGGCTTTTGGCTTTGGGATGGTTTGGGTTAAAGTGTTTCTTCTGCTCCCAAACTTGAAAGACAGAAGGCTGGCTGCTAGACTGGCCGCTGTACGGCGTGCAGGTCATCAAACTGGTGGGAGGAGAAGGGGTAGGATGGGTCTCTGGTGGTGCTGGTGGTACTCGGGCGACGGTGGAGGCTGAAGCGGAGGCTGATCCCTGATCATGAATCTGAGAGAAATGGGCAGCTGAGGAACGCTTGGTGGTGGTGGAGGAGGAGGAGGCGGAGACAGAGGCTGTGACAGTGGTTGGAGGCTCGGCGTTGGTCTTGCCTTTTTTGGCCAAGTGTTGCCTCCATTTCAACTCATGCATTCGCTGCATGTGACTAGACATGTTGGTGGTGGTTAACCACCTAAGGTTCTTGCCTCTACTTATGCGTTTACGGCAAAGGCGGCATATGACATCGCTGGGTGAATCAGAGGCTTGCTCAAAGAAGGTCCAGGCTTGAGAGGTCCTGGACCTTTTTGACGGAGATAAACAAGGAGCGGGGTTTGCGTGGCTGGCGGAATCATATCAGCGGACTTCTGCGACAGCCCTCTCCCTTTTTGAGGTGGGACCCGTACTGACACTACCCCATCGTCTTCCTCCTCGTCCAGCGATGAAGCGCTCGCAAGCAAATTCTGCGGAAAAGACCACGATGGATCCGCAATGTCGTCATCATCATCATCAACACAGGTGACTTTGTCGTCCTGACATTCTGCATCCAGGAGCTGCGGGCTACAAGCAAGGGGCACTGCAAGGCGTTGCCGACCGCCCGGGATTTTTGCCGATTGACCGACTTCCTTATCCTCCTCTGATGGCATCAGTAACTGGGCGTCAGAGCAGACTAAATCATCCTCTTGATCTTTTAACATGCCTTCTGACCCCAACCGCATTTTGTCATCAAAGAGGTCTTCAGACAATGGATTATCCACAGTGGTGGGTACACGAGTTGACATTTGGGCTGCTTCATGTTGGACGGATGCTGATGATGCTGATGACGACATTTGTGGCCGTGACTGGGAGGACAAGGAGGTAAGACTGCTGGATGCAGGTTGCATTAACCACTGAAGGACAGATTGGCGACGCTGTTCGTTACTGAGATTCACAGGGCCCTGACCCAGCGATGACAGGCCTGACGGTCCTGCAACTGACGATCCGCTGGCATGCGTGTTGTCACCAGCACTGGAAGGAGCACCTTCTCTCGTACCTCTACCTCCATGTGCTACCCCCCTCTTTGCTCGCTTACCACCTGAATTTCGCTCCATGTTCAGAAATATAAAAATTTGAGAAGGTATGGAATAGTTTTGGAAAGTCTCTTATTAAAAGACGGCAAATCACAGCTATTCTCAAATCCCTCTAATCAAAACAAAATTGCTGGATTCAAATTTAACTGCAAGGTGTCTATCAACAAATCTGGACTGGGCAAAAGTGCAAAAAACACGTATCTGTTATGTATTTGTATAATACAAGTTATTTTTGGCACCTTTCAATTCACCTGTGGTGACTATAAAATTGCTGGATTCAAATTTAAGTGCAAGGTGGATATATCAACAAAGGTGGAATGGGCAAAATTGAAAATAAACACCTATCTGAAATGTATACTGATAAAAAAGTGGAGGTTTTGCACCTAACAATGAGACCTGCAGTTACTAGAAAGATGTGTATCCTAATATAAGTTCAGGCTGCCCAATATCCAGGAAATATTTCAATAGCAAACTGCTAATAATAAACTAAGTCTTGGTGAACTTTATCCCGTGTTCTTTATAGAGCTTGTCTGTGTTCGCCGCGCCCCCCCCCCCCCCGCCGTGACGTTACAGCGGGAGATGCTCCTTTAAAATTCACTACCTAACTCCATCAAATCTTCCACTCTCTGATCTAACTAAGTTGGAAGGATCACAGCTAATAGAAGAGCTTTCACTGTGAAGAAATAGACTAATTTCGCAGAGCTGTTTGGCCACAGGCAGAGCGCACGTCCTTCTGCTCTGAGACGCTGAGAGACACTGAGGCTGAACAGGAAACGCTGTTCTATGTAAAACGAGGTCATGTGGTTTTTCCAGCCAAACGCAACCAAACACATCCCAGTCATGACGTCGCACACACATCTCACCCTGCTCTATTCTGTAAGCTGATTTGCTGGCCGCCAAAATGACAGGAAGCGCCGAAAATGGCGCGATCTTAATAGATGATGCACAGATTTTAACCTTAATTGTCGCATGATCTAAAAATTTCGATCAACATAAACACTGTGCCGATTTCAACTTTGTCGATAATAATCGCTCAACACTAGTCCCGAATAAAAAGATATGACTTATTGAAATCAAAAGTAAAACCTACACGGGATAGAATCATGTTTCTATCCACATATGATAGACATGCGATCATGATCAGGAGAGTCATTTCTAAACATTGGAAAATACTAAGCAGTGAGCCCAAGTGTGGTGGGTTGTTTAAAGATCTCCCATTTTTTGCGTTTAAAAAAGGACATATAATAGGAGACCAATTGGTCTCCTAAGACATTAAAACATTATGTACTAGACAGAAAACATTAAAAACTCAAAGAAAGGGAACTTTTCCTTGTTTAGGATGTTTAAATTGTTCTTCGATAATAAAGGGAGCAGTTATTAAACATCTATTACATAGTACTGATATTGAGATTAGAGATTTTTTTTACTTGCAATACAACACTGGTTGCCTCATTAAATGCCCTTGTGGCTTCGTTTATATTGGTCAGACAAAAAGGGATATCAGAGTACGCCTAAATGAACACAGATCTGCTATCCGCTTATCTAAACAAAGAAAAGATAAAGAAACAGAGTATACGTTTGGCGAATCCACATTAGCCCGTCACTTTAATGAAGCAAACCACAGTGTCAGTGAATTCCGTTGGTGTGTACTGGTGCCTATAGAGTGCAATGATGAGGAAAGGGTTAAAACCCGATTACTACAACGTGAAGCCTTTTGGATTAGTAAAATGCAATCTCTAGTTTCAAAAGGGCTTAATGAGATATACAGTTTAAAAATGTTTCTGTAAATACAACAGAAGTCTACCATTGTTTAAAAATTGATGTGCTGCAAGACACCATGTGAACATACCCTGACAGTTATCACAGAGATCTGGTGCTGTAATTATAAATAATTGGTTGATACTTTTAAAATATCTTTGATTAAAGGTTATATATTATGAGTTTTTCTTCTGTAGTTGAGGGAAAAGGGTTTAAGATTGTGATTTTTGTTATTATATACACTCTGCCTTCAATAATAAGTCCCCTATTTTTTGTATATTTGCTGTATGGGACACCAGTCTCTCTCATAGCCAACTTCTTTAACACTCTCCTCATACTGACTCCTCCCACAATATTTCCCGTTTTTTTTTCTGTTCCTTGTTGAAGCCGGATATAGAAGACATCTATATCCTGCAGACATCCTCTAGTAGGCTAGCAATCTGTTCATATCTTTACCTCATTTGGACCAGTCTCAACATGACTGTCTGACATCTGTTTCCAGAGTGCTCAGTGCTAGCTCAGCCTTTGGGTATGGCACCACATTGCCTAGATGGACGGCCATTTCTAGTTTTCTAGCAATATATTATTTTCATCAAACCAGGGAAGATGAATTTAGAAAGCACCCATCGGGACTATTACTGACATCTGTCCTCTGGAGCAACTAATTTCTGCATCTGCCATTTCTCTCTGTATCCTGCCGACTACTCCACATGTGATACTGGGGTCTTGTAAAAAATGTGTTAGTTATCTGAAGAGCAAACTTTTGGAAATAAATTATTTTTTGTATCACAGTGCAACAGTCTCCTGCTTTTCTCTGTCTTCCAATGGATGCTGATGCACATCTGACATGGTGTTTGGTGGCACAACTGTGACATGGGAGTCTTTCTCTAGACTCACACAAATAGTTCTCTCATATCTCCCCATCATCCCAATTTCCTCTGTACCACTACATCCTGGTATCTCTCTCTGACCCACAATCTGGATTATTATCCTAGATAGAGTTGAGCGATTATTATTGACAAAGTTGTAATCGGCACAGTTTTTATGTTGATCGAAATTTTTAGATCATGCGATAATTTAGGTTAAAATCTGTGCATCATCTATTAAGATCGCGCCATTTTCGGCGCTTCCTGTCATTTTGGCGGCCAGCAAATCAGCTTACAGAATAGAGCAGGGTGAGATGTGTGTGCGATGTCATGACTGGGATGTGTATGGTTGCGATTGGCTGGAAAAATCACATGACCTCGTTTTACATAGAACAGCGTTTCCTGTTCAGCCTCAGTGTCTCTCAGCGTCTCAGAGCAGAAGGACGTGCGCTCTGCTTGTGTCCAAACAGCTCAGCGAAATTAATCTATTTTTTCACAGAGAAAGCTCTACTGTTAGCTGTGATCCTTACAATTTAGTTAGATTAGAGATTGGAAGATTTTATGTAGTTAGGTAGAGAATTTTAAAGGAGCATCTACCGCTGTAAAGTCACGGGGGGGTGAGCGGAGGGGGGGCCCCCGCGGGCGAACACAGACAAGCTCTATAAAGAATACTGGATAAAGTTCACTAAGTCTTGGTGTAGACATTGCAATAGCTTTATTATTAACAGTTTTCTATTGAAATATTTCCTGGATATTGGGCAGCCTGAACTTATAGGATACACATCTTTTCTAGTAACTGCAGGTCTCTTTGTTAGGTGCAAAACTCCACTTTTATTATCAGTATACATTTCAGATAGGTGTTCATTTTCAATTTTGCGCATTCCACCTTTGTTCATATATCCACCTTGCAGTTAAATTAGAATCCAGCAATTTTGTAGTCAGACACGGTTGATAGGTGCCAAAAATACCTTGTATTATCGAATACATTACAGATAGTGTTTTTTGCACTTTTGCCCAGTCATGCTTTGTTCATTGAGGCACCTTGCACTTAAATGTGAATACAGCAATTTTGTAGTCACCACAGGTGAATTGAAAGGTGCCAAAATACCTTTTATTTATCCGATACATTACAGATACGTGTTTTTTGCACTTTTGCCCAGTTGATTTGTTGATAGAGCCACCTTGCAGTTAAATTTGAATCCAGCAATTGTGTAGTTACCACAGGTGAATTGATAGGTGCCAAAAAATACCTTTTATTATCCGAATACATTACAGATATGTGTTTTTTGCACTTTTGCCCAGTCCAGATTTGTTGATAGAGCCACATTGCAGTTAAATTTGAATCCAGCAATTGTGTAGTTACCACAGGTGAATTGATAGGTGCCAAAAAATACCGTTTATTATCCGAATACATTTCAGATATGTGTTTTTCACTTTAGCGCACTACAGCTTTGTTCATTGAGGCAGTTTGCACTAAAATGTGAATGCAGCAATTTTGTAGTCACCACATGCGAATTGAAAGGTGCCAAAAAATACCTTTTATTATCCGAATACATTACAGATACGTGTTTTTTGCACTTTTGCCCAGTCCAGATTTGTTTTTAGAGCCACCTTGCAGTTAAATTTGAATCCAGCAATTGTGTAGTTATCACAGGTGAATTGATAGGTGCCAAAAATAACTTTTATTATCCGAATACATTACAGATATGTGTTTTTTTGACTTTGGCGCACTACAGCTTTGTTCATTGAGGCACCTTGCACTTAAATGTGAATACTGCAATTTTGTAGTCACCACATGTGAATTGAAAGGTGCCAAAAATACCTTTTATTATCTAAATACATTTCAGATACGTGTTTTTTCACTTTGGCGCAGGCCAGCTTTGTTGATAGATCTACTTTGCAGTTAAATTTGAATACAGCAATTTTGTAGTCACCACAGGTGAATTGATAGGTGCCAAAAATACCTTTTATTATACGAATACATTTCAGATACGTGTTTTTTCACTTTGGCGCAGGCCAGCTTTGTTGATGATCTACTTTGCAGTTATATTTGAATCCAGCAATTTTGTTTTGATTTGAGGGATTTGATAATAGCTGTGATTTGCCGTCTTTTAATAAGAGACTTTCCAAAACTCTTCCATACCTTCTCAAATTTTTTATATTTCTGAACATGGAGCGAAATTCAGGTGGTGAGTGAGCAAAGAGGGGGGTAGGACATGGAGGTAGAGGTACGAGAGAAGGTGTTCCTTCCAGTGCTGGTGACAACACGCATGCCAGCGGATTGTCAGTTGCAGGACCGTCAGGCCTGTCATCGCTGGGTCAGGGCCCTGTGAATCTCAGTAACGAACAGCGTCGCCAATCTGTCCTTCAATGGTTAATGCAACTTGCATCCAGCAGTCTTACCTCCTCGTCCTCCCAGTCACGGCCACTGATGATGTGATGTTATCTGTGGCAAACCCCGCTAAATCTTTACCTTCTCTAGTTAAAATCCTTGACATATTCAGTAGACTTTCGTATTATAAGGTTAACTCAACCAAATCTATGGTTTTAGACTTCAATATAAAAATTTCAGAGGCTTCTAAATTTAAAAACTCCTTTCCATTCCAATGGCTAACGCATTCCATCCCTTATCTAGGAATCGCACTCACTAAAAAAACTTCAGACTTACTAAAGGCAAACTTCATCCCCTTACATGGCGATTTGAAAAAAGAACTAAATAGAATCTCTAAAATAGACAACTCATGGCTAGGTCGTATCATTCTCTATAAAATGCTTATTCTGCCTAAAATTCTCTACTTTCTAAGAACCCTGCCCATACATATCTCAAACTCCATATTCTCCATGTTCCAAACCCAAATGAATAACTATATATGGCAATCAAAACGTCCCCGGGTTAAGGCATGTATTATGTACAAAAACGAAAAGTTTGGGGGTCTGGGCCTTCCCTCATTGAAGGCCTACCACATCGCGGTCACTGTAGACCAAATTCAACATTGGTGGAATGCATCATACGAAAAGCTGTGGGTTAGTATGGAAATGGACATGTTGAACTCTGGGTCTTTAAAAACCAGACTAGTAAATCCATACCCAGTAAAAGCAACGGACGATACTCAATCCAAGCCGATCAGAATTTCATTAAAATATTGGAACATGTTAAGCCCCGAGTTATTCCCGCACATAGCTTCTAATACCCAACCATCCCGATTCGGGCATTAAATGCCCCCCTG